>JAALXK010000244.1:0-200513 GCA_012977745.1 Fusarium anguioides | reverse complement strand
TTGAATATGTATTGTTTAACTTCACTGCGATTATTCTATAAATATTTTTATATAAAGAAGTCCAAATATCGCTAATTCAAGCTGCACCCCTAGTTATTCATAATTAATTCAATAAAAAGATATGCTTGAGTTAGATATAAATAATAATAAATCTATAGATTCTTAGAACCTATATTAAACATCAAGTAGTTTATAAAATCCTTGATACATCTAAACGTCTCCAAAGAGGTAATATTTACTAAGCCTTACCTAAACTTAGATATAAACTTAGGTAAGACTAAGGTAGTCCTTATGATAACTTATGCCCCACAAGCCTCATAGAGTCCAAAGGGAGACTTGGTGTATTCAATGACTACGCAGACGGAGACCATCGCCCCCAACCTTCTCAAATATCAGATCATTAACAGCTATGACACCATATCGGGGTTCATCTCATTCCATTTCCATCCCACGAGATCCTATTGTAACATTGGCCTTACAGGAACATATCCAAGTGCCCCTTACCTCATGTTCAACCAATAGCCGGCCATATAAATTGACTTATCTGTATACTTCACTCTCAAGTACCTATCTAAACGCTATGCCTGAAACTTTACAGCAATCCTTCTGCATCACCTGTCATCAATAATTGATAAATCACCTCATATGCAGTGAGGTTGCTGAGCTTGATCAGCTTACTGTCATCGTGGGTCGTTGATATCACGGTCTAGGTTTGAATCCAACGCGTTTCGAGCCGATAGCCGAGCATGAAAGTCAACGTGGTCGTAGCTTGTAGCCTGTAGGACTTTCGTTGCCGTTCGTGAGGCGTTTATCCGGTGAGTGCCTAGAAGGTTGGAGTGGGGAAGCTGTCAACAGGATCCTCGATACGCAAGCCCCTGGAATCTTATTCCGGTATGGGAGGGATGCCTTTGTGATCGAGCATCGAGTAGAGTCCCCATATCTTGGTAGTTCAGCTCTCAGCCCAGAAGTCCAGTCTCCCGCCCACTATTCTATAAAGACACCATACTGTTAGTACATTCATTACAAACCTAGCGAAATCTCTTCATCCCGTCCTTGAGAAACCTTCCCTGATATCAACTATCTTTTACACAAGCATGACCAATCGCAAGAACGAACCCATTGCAGTAGTTGGGACAGCATGTCGCTTCCCAGGCGGCTGCAACACACCGTCTAAGCTTTGGGATCTGGTGTGTTCGTCCCGAGATGTGCTGCAGAAGGTGCCTCCCAGTCGGTTTAATGTGGACTCTTTTTACCATGCTGATCCAACGCATCATGGTACTACCAACGTCACTCAAAGTTACTTACTAGATGAGGATGTTACAAAGTTTGATAATGCTTTCTTTGGTATTCA
Organism: Fusarium anguioides; assembly: GCA_012977745.1. Classification (NCBI taxonomy): domain Eukaryota; kingdom Fungi; phylum Ascomycota; class Sordariomycetes; order Hypocreales; family Nectriaceae; genus Fusarium; species Fusarium anguioides. The sequence goes on along the minus strand of JAALXK010000244.1, from coordinate 199,162 downwards.
ACCTATGGAGGCTGAGGCCATGGATCCTCAGCAGAGGTTGTTGTTGGAGACTGTTTATGACTCTGTTGTTGATGCCGGATTGTAAGTCCTCTGATCTTTGATGTGGACCAAGTTGTCACTAACATAACAATGATAGGGCAATGGAAGACCTCAAAGGCTCAGACGTAAGTTGTTGCACCCGAATCACTATATGATATGTGTTGTGCAGAAACTGACCGATCTTTGATCTGCAGACATCAGTATTTGTGGGACAGATGTGCGACGATTGGTGAGTATCCAAAACAATGCATTCTTCATATTAGGAATGTAACTGACGATGCATCATGCAGGGCCCAAATGCTTGCAAAAGACTGGGACGACATTCCCACTTACATGGGCACAGGCGTTTCGCGCGCTGTCATGTCCAATCGAGTATCATACTTTGGTGAGTAATCCGTTTACTGGGAAGGTCATTTGCTAACATCGCGATAGTGAGTAAGAAGTGAGTTGTATGCATCGCCTGAACTGACATGAATGCCCCAGTTTGACTGGCACGGCCCATCTATGAGCATCGACACAGGTTAGTAATTGCATCTTCGGCAAGCTCCACATATTAACAGAGATCCAGCATGCAGCTCAAGTCTGGTTGCAGTGCATGAAGCAGTCAGGACTCTCCGTAGCGGCGAGTCCAACGTGGCAGTTGCTGCAGGGGCAAATCTGATCTTGCTACCCGGCATGTACATCTGCGAAAGCAAGCTGCGCATGATCTCGCCCACAGGCCGCAGCCGTATGTGGGATGCCAATGCCGACGGTTACGCCAGAGGTGAAGGTTTCGCTTCAGTGATTCTGAAGACGTTGAGTCAGGCGATTGCCGACGGTGATCCTATCGAATGCATTATTCGCGAGACTGGTGTGAACCAGGTTGGTGCACCCTAAAACCCATAAGTATACACTTGCTAATACCTTCAGGACGGTAAAACTCCTGGTTTGACTGTACCAAGCAATGTCGCCCAAACAGCTCTGATCCGCGATGTCTACCAACGCGCAGGTCTTGACATCAACAAACCTGAAGATCGCCCCCAGCTCTTCCATGCGCATGGAACTGGAACCAAAGCCGGAGACCCCAAAGAAGCTGAGGCTATCTCAAAGGCTTTCTTCAGCGACAGCCAAGCATTTGACAAGCTCCCCGTTGTCTCTATCAAGACTATCATCGGTCACACTGAGGGAACAGCTGGTCTCGCCAGTTTACTCGGCAGTATGATGGCGTTGAAGAACTCCATCATCCCTCCGAATATGCACTTTGAGACTTTGAACCCAGATATTCAGCCTTTTTATAGGAATCTCGAGGTTCCGACTGAGGCGAAGGCTTGGCCAACTGTGAAAGGTCAGGTGAAGCGTGTCAGTATCAACAGCTTTGGTAAGTTGGACAATCTTGAACTCAAGTTACATTACTTCACATTACCTAGTTTTATCCAAACTTACCTAAATCTGCCTAAAATCATCTAAACTCACCTAACTTTACCTAACATTTTGAACAGGATTCGGAGGCACCAACGCTCATGCAATTCTGGAGAGCTATGAGCCACTAGCCGAGAGCCAGGCAGTAACCGTCACAGAGCCAGAGTCATCTCGTCTGTTTACACCACTTTTGTTCTCAGCCAACAGCGATAAGTCTCTTCGTGAGATGCTCTCCTCATACCTGAGCCTTCTCGAAGAGCAACCCGAGACCAAGATCTCAGATCTCGCTTGGACCCTGTACAACCGACGCTCAACACTTCCCTACAGAAGTAGCGTCGTTATACCAAGCCCTTCAGATCACGAGACCGCTAAAAGTGCTATTCTCGCAGAGATCGATCGCTTGTCTGACTCAACCCACAAGCTCCACCGGTCTTCTAGCGTTGGTGCACCAAAGATCATCGGGGTCTTCACCGGTCAAGGAGCTCAGTGGCCTCGTATGGGTGCTGCGCTCATCGAGTCATCAGCTTGGGCCAGAAACGAGATCGCAGAGCTTGACGGATATCTCGCTGAGCTTCCCGCTTCAGATACGCCTGACTTTACACTCACCTCAGAGTTGTTGTCCTTCAAAGAAACGAGTCGCGTCACCGAGGCCGCTATCTCGCAACCTCTCTGCACTGCAGTCCAGCTACTTCTCGTCGATCTCTTGCGCGATCTAGCAGGTATCCAACTCAGCGCTGTTGTCGGTCACTCCTCAGGCGAGATTGCGGCAGCTTATGCAGCTGGGTTTATGTCGCGCCGCGCCGCCATTGTGACAGCCTACTACCGCGGTCGCTACGCCAAGCTCGCCGTGTCGCCTTCTTCCCAAGACATTAAGGGCGCCATGGCAGCTGTCGGAACAGACGAGGCCGATGCGCTGGAGTTCTGTGCTCTTGAGGATAATGCTGGCCGCATCACGCTTGCTGCTGTCAACGCTCCTTCCAGTGTCACTCTCTCAGGTGATGAGGATGCAATTGAGGAGGCTATCGCTGTCTTCCAAGATGAAGGCAAGTTTGCCAGACGTCTAAAGGTTGACACAGCGTATCACTCAAGCCATATGCAAGCGGCTGCAGCTCCATATCTTGCGGCTCTTCAGAGAAGCGGAGTTCGCTTTGACGAGGAAGTGGATGCTCAACAGCAACCACTATGGTTCTCTAGTACAAAGATTGATTCACTGCCGATGAAACAAGAGAACTTGAGTCCTCAGTATTGGATTGATAACATGGTCAAGCCTGTCATGTTCGCCCCCGCTCTTGACTGTGCTCTGGCTCATTCCGGGCCATTTGACATGGCGTTAGAACTTGGGCCCCATCCTGCACTCAAGGGTCCAGCTCTTGAGAGTCTCGGAGGTAGTACACCATACCAGGGTGTTCTTACACGCGGTAGAGATGATGTTGAGAGTGTCGCCGAGTGCCTTGGATCAGTTTGGCGGAATCTCGGTCGCCGCCACGTCAACTTCGCCGCGGTTGAGAAAGAACTCTCAGGTCGTACTTCGTCGCCAACGGTCGTCAGAGACCTGCCCCCATATCCCTTTGAAGCCGACTCTCAAGTATTCTGGTCAGAATCTCGTATGTGCGCGGCTCTTCGCCATATGGACGAGCCAGTCCATCCCATCCTCGGCAGACGCATGGTCGAGAACAGCGTCCCTGGCATGACCCAATGGCGTAATGTTCTTCGCACTCGAGAGATTCCGTGGCTTCGTGGCCATCGCCTCCAAGGACAGGTCATTTTCCCAGGTTGTGGCTATGCAGCTATGGCTCTGGAAGCGGCCATGATACTCGTGCGAGATCTCAAGGATTCTCCGACAGTAAGGTTGCTGAGTCTGTATGACTTGACGATGGACCAGGCAATTGTCTTCAATGACGACAGTTCCAGCGTTGAGACTCTTGTCACGATGAAGACCATTGAGAGCAGTGCTGATGAGCTCGTCGTTGACTTTGTCTGCTGCTCGTACCATACACATGGCCTAGCACCTGCTGTGACATCTACCCACGCTCATGCTCGTGTCGTCGCTCGTCTTGGTACCCCTTCAGCAAGCGCGATCCCATCTCAAGCCCAAGACCCAGCTCGCCAATTCAACCTTGCGCTAATTGAGATTGATCGCTTCTACACTGAGCTGGCTAAGCATGGCTACCAATACTCTCCACCTTTCAAAGGCATCGTTGAGATTGAGCGAAAGTCCGACTTTGCCATCGGAAAGATCGTTGATCAATCGGGTCCTGAATGGGAAGATCAAGTCGCTCTCGCTCATCCTGGTCTAATGGACTCTGGTGTACAAACCGTCCTCGCAGCAATGGCTGCGCCTGGCGATGGACGCCTTTGGTGTTTGCAGATGCTGGTTGGCATTGACGCTATCCACATTAATCCTTACTTTGCTGACGCCGCTCGAGGTGCCACCATGGTCTGGGAGGCTAGCACTACACTTGGCGAGGATGCCGATTCACTGGGCGAAGCCGTTGGCGATATGAAGATGCTCTCGCCAGACGGACAGCAGGCATATATCACAGTTGAGGGAGCCAGAATGAGACCTTTCACACCTGCTACGGCTGCAAATGATTCACCCATCTTCTCAACATGGGTCTATGGTCCTTCGGAGCCAGATGGTGTTCTAGCATCACGCGTCAACAGACCTCAAGAGGTTGCTGATGCTGAGATTCGCTCGGCCGACAACCTGGACAGACTGTCTCTATTCTATGTGCGACGTCTTGCGGAGCTTGTTCCAAAGGGCTCTCAGGCTCGCGAGGATGCCCAAGAGCACTTCAAGCGTCTTCTCACTTGGTGCGACCATGTCATTGGCCTTGTAAGTCGCGGAGAGCACCACTTCTTGACGCCCGGCATGATGAACGATACACAAGCCGAAGTCGACCGTCTTCTTGCTGAGTACGCCAACTCCAACGACTTCAGACTTACCCACGCTGCCGCCAAGGCTCTTCTGGAAGTTGTTCCTGCGAACGAGGGTAATGTTCATGAGTATCTTACCAAGGACAACATGCTCAATCGGTACTACGAGGAAACATTGAGATATGAGGCAAGTGATCAGAAGATGTTCAACATGATGCGTCAGTTGGCCCATATCTATCCTCGGATGCGCGTTCTCGAGGTCGGTGCCGGCACTGGTGGCGCAACCTCACATGCCTTGCCTGCCATTGATGGTGCTTTCTCGGTTTACACCTTCACAGACATTTCTACCGCTTTCTTCGACAAGGCTGAAGAGAAGTTCAAGGACTATGCCGGTCGCATCAACTTCAAAGCTCTCGACATGAACAATAGTATCGAAGAGCAAGGCTTTGTAGAGTCGTCCTACCACGTCGTCATGGCTGGTATGGCCCTTCACGCAACAGGCGACGTCGAGTCTGCTCTTCGTAACATTCGCCGTCTGCTCAAGCCAGGCGGTCGTCTCATTGGCTTCGAGAACATCAACAACGATGCCGTCCGCCTCGGTATTGGTATGGGTGGCTTTGCTGCCTGGTGGTCTGGTGCTGAGTACGGTCGACCCTGGGGCCCTATGTTGACGCTTGAGCAGTGGGATGATCTTTTGAAGAAAACAGGCTTCACTGGCGTTGATACTCATACTGTTGGTCACAACCAGACACAACCCATGTGCCTTTGGGTTTCGATGGCCAGAGATGAGAAGGTCGACCTGCTAAGAGAGCCTCTTACAGTTGGACCTGAGAAACAACCGAGTCTGGTGGTCGTCGGTGGCAAGTCGTTAGGAACGATGGATCTCGTTCAGAAGACAAAGGCGCTCGTAGAACCATTCTATCAACTGACCAGCCACTTCAAGTCAATCGAGGCTCTCAAAGATGCAACCGAAGATCAGTTCCCTGAAGGGTCTTCCGTCCTCTGTCTGACTGAGCTGGATGAGCCTGTCCTCCGTATCGTCACAGACCCTAAACTTGATGGCCTCAAGACACTTTGGGCACGAGGCCGAAACATCCTCTGGGTCACCAAGGGCGCAGCATCAGAGCAACCATACAACAACATGGTCGTCGGTCTTGCGCGCTCCATTCGACAAGAGTATCCCAGTATCACTCTTCAAACCGTAGACTTGGACGATGCCACCTGTCAAGATGGTACGTGGGTGCCAAGCTTCGTTTCTGCAGAGCTACGGCGTATCGAGCTGTTGGATAAATGGAAGAGGGAAGAGATTGTAAATGGTGCAGAACTCAGCGACAAGCTTCAGTGGATCCAAGAGTCTGAGGTTCGAGTCGTGGACAAGCGAACTTACACACCTCGATTGAACGTCAATAAGACGTTGAACCATCGCTTCAATTCAATTCGACGTGTCATCCACGAAGATGTCGATCCTCAGTCCTGCGACACATCATTCAGTGTCAATGCTGTAGCCAATGCACCATCTTCACTTCCCCTCATTGGGCAGATTTCACCTTTGCATGTACAGTCTGATGTTGTTGATGATGCCAGATGTCAGATTCGAGTCCGTCAGTCTCTTCTTCAATCTTTGAGGGTTGGTACAGTCGGCTTCTTCCGTCTATGTGTCGGTGACATCGATGGCCATCGCCTTCTAGCTTTGACAACTTCCTCTGAGACACCTGCGTCCACGCCTAGGGACCTTACCATCACTCTACCAGCTGGTGCATCAGATGAATTCGCGTCTGTAGCTCTTTTGTCTACTGCCGCACACTTAGTCGCTGCTCAGATCGCATCTTTAGCAGCCAGCCAGGATGCCCATATCGTCATTCATGAGGCAGATCCATTGGTCCGAGCTGCAATAATGAGCATGTTTGAGTCTTTCCCTTCCCCGCCGTGGCGAGTTAGCTTTACAGGCTGCTTGCGCGAAGGTCAGCAACAGCCACAAAATCTTGCTAGCAAGACAACATGGCTGACTCCCGAAATGTCGCCTCGTGCTATCAAGAAGCTTCTTCCAGCTTTAGCAAGCACATCTCTAATGGTTGACTTCTCAGAGCCGAACAGCTCATCATCTGTCGTCGCATCAGCCATGGCTGAGTGTCTTCCATGGTATGCTCGCACAGAGAAGTCTCTGGTCCAAAGCCGAGTTGAAGTTCGATCGGGTAACCTGTCGGTTGCAAAAGACGCCCTTCAATCTGCTTGGAACAAGGCCAGTAGCATGGTCATCGAAGCTGGGGACCGTGAGACAATTCCTCTTGGTCAGGTTGAGACCTTCAAGGCTCCGGCTGGGGAGTCGCTTCATCTTGTGGACTGGACCGTCCCATCAGTCCCTGTGCGGGTTCATCCTCTTGATCATCACGCCAGCATCTTCAGACCCAACAAGACATATCTTCTCGTCGGTCTTTCTGGCGAAATGGGTCAATCGTGTTGCGAATGGATGGCTGCCCATGGTGCTCGATATGTCGTCCTTACTAGTCGTGATCCCAAGGTCGATCAGCGATTTATTGACAACATGGAACAGGCTGGTGTCACTGTTGTCGCACGCAAGCTCGACATTACCAGTAAAGAGTCGCTGCAGTTATGTTACCAGACTATCAACCGGACATTGCCGGCCATTGCTGGTGTGGCTAATGGTGCTATGCTTCTTCAGGATGTCCTTTTCAAGGACATGGATGCTGCGAACTTGAACAAGGTCCTAGCGCCAAAGGTCAATGGCAGCATCTATCTCGATGAGCTCTTCGCCGACACAAAGCTGGACTTCTTCCTCATGTTCAGTTCTGCTGCCAGTATTGTTGGTTCTCGAGGACAGGCGAATTATGCCGCTGCCAATATGTTCATGGCGTCTCTCGTCAATAACCGTCGCAAGCGTGGTCTTGCTGCCTCAATCATCAATATCAGTGCCCTCATCGGTCTCGGTTATATTGAACGTCAGAAAATCTATGATGCGAGCTTCTTCAAGGACATTGGTATCGCCAATACGTCAGCACAGGGTCTGCACCAACTCATTGCTGAGGCCATTCTCGCTGGTCAGCGATTCGGCCCCGATGAAGACATTGAAGGAGGTGAGATCTCTCAGGGTATCATGCCTCAATTCTCAGACGATGAGCATAAGTCGTTCTTCATTCACGACTCCAAGTTCAGCAACATGCTCATTGAGAGGATTGATAGCGACGCAGATGTCGATGCCTCCGGTAATGCTGCTGCCGTGTCTCTCAGCCGCCAATTGAAGCGCGTTACGAGCAAGGAGCAGGCTCTTAGGGTCATCACTGACGCTTTCACTCTCAAGCTGAAGAAAATGCTACGTATTCCCGCAGAGACCGATGTTCCCGAGTCATTGGCTTTGGTCGATCAGGGTGTCGATTCGCTTGTCGCTGTTGATGTGCGATCGTGGTTTTTGAAGGAACTCGATACAGACATGCCTGTTCTCAAGATCCTGGGTGGCAACTCAATTCTTGATCTTGCCAGCGATGCACTAGAGAGAATCCCTAAGGCTCTTCTGGACTTGGAAGGCGATGATGTCGAAGCCAATTCGTCATCAATGCAAGATAAGAAGCTCCCTGATGTTTCAAGCTCCAGCGCCTCTGATATTGCGACCGGAGATTCCGACAGCGACTCTCAAAGCTCAGCGACAGACGTCTCGACTACTGCGAAGAGCACGGTGGGACAGGGTGATACGGCAAGTACCGCCCCTACCAGTACATCTATCAGCAAGAATAACAATGGATCTGGCGACAGGCATAAGAAGCGATACAAAGAAGATGAAGTGGCCAAGAAACGGCGTGAAGAGATTGCCAAGTCGTCGACAGAGATCGTGGATGAGATGTCGCTGGTTCAAAGTCGATTTTGGTTTCTAACTACGGCGTTGGATGATAAGACAACTTTTAATGTCACTATTTCGGCGCATTTGACGGGAAAGATTGATGTGGGTAGGCTTGAAATGGCGTTGGAGGCTGTTGCCAAGAGGCACGAGATTTTGCGCACAAGATTCTTTGTAAGTCGTGATTCACTCATTTTCTGAAGCTTTTCTGATCATTCTTTTCGCCAGTTCGGAGGCAAGACTCTTGAGATACCCATGCAGGGAGTTATCTCCAAGCCCACGATCCGCCTTACATCGAGGCAAGTTGGCAGCAAGGCCGAAGTTGACCAAGAAATGGAGCGATTTCATACTCAACCTTGGAACCTTGGGGACTGGGAGACTATCAAGCTTTCCCTGCTCTCCCAATTCGATTCCGAGCACTGGCTGGTGCTAGCCTTCCATCATATCGCTTTTGACGGCTACAGTCTGGAGATCTTCTGGCGCGACTTGGCCAAGGCGTACAGCGGATCTCTTCCGCCGCTGCCAGACGCGAAGCAGTATCGAACTTACGCTGCCAAGCAGCGGCGCCTTCAGTCGACGAAGCCTTTTGAGTGGAGAAAGGCCATTGAATACTATCGCAAACTTATCATGCCTGAGCCCGAGCCACTGCCTCTCTTGCCATTCGCAACAGTAAATCACAGGAAGCTACTCGAGAACTACAGCTGCTTCAACGCCGAGATCACTCTAGAGGCAGCGGAGGCAGCTCGCATCAGGAAGCTTGCCAAGGCTAATCATTCGACTTCCTTCCATGTTTACGTGGCAGCGCTTCAGACTCTTCTCTTTGGCCTCATGCCTGAGTCTGTTGATCGGCTATTTGTCGCGATGGATGACACCAACCGCCTTGACAAGGACTTCATGGACACGATCGGCCTCTTCGTCAACACCCTGTTCCTACGCTTCGATCGCTCCGACTACAACAAGCTCTCGTTCGCCGATGCCGTGAAAGCCGCACGGACAAAGACTTACAAAGCGCTTGAACACTCAGTCCTCCCGCTCGATGTGCTGCTGAAGGAGCTCTGCATTACGCGTCACGGCGATGCTGTGCCCGTTGCCCAGGTGCTGATTGACTACCGCGTATCGCACAAAGAGTGGTTCAGGCTCGGAGACTGCAAGGCCGAAATGGGCACAGGGCATGCCGAGCGTCAAGGTGCCGATTTGGCGTTTTATATCCTGGATGACTCAGATGAGAAGAACGGCGGCGCCGCTCGCGTTGGCGTTGAAGTTCAATCATCTCTGTACGATAAGGAACATGCCGAAATGCTCATCCGGGCTTATACTGATCTTTTGCGAAAGGTAACAGCGGACGAAGCTGGCGCCAGGATGACTCTAAAGTCGCTCCCTGCATGGTGCAAGGACTCTCTGTCGATTTCTACAGGACCGGCTATTGATGCTTGGCCAAACTCTGATACGCTATCCCATCGCGTTGATGCCATGATTCGGGAGAACCCATCTGCTCCAGCTCTAAACGACGAGACCAGCCAATTGACCTACGCACAAATGGGCTCTCGCATTGACAAGATCGCCAATTCCCTGATCGCCGCTGGGCTGAGTGAGGGCGACTTCATCGGCGTCTTCCAAGAAACTGGAGTCGACTGGATCTGCTCCATGCTGGCTATTCTCAAGCTCGGAATGACCTATGTGCCGTTATATCCCCCGATCGGAATTCCGCGCCTAGCTGCCAATGTTCAAGTCGCTCAGCCGCAAGCAGTCCTTGTTGATGCTTCTACCGCCAACAAGTTTGAGTTGCTAGGAACACAATCTGCCAAGATGATCCATGTCCCTGACGCTGGAGTTACTTCAACTGAAACGACAATCCGAGCTCAGCCAGATCATAAGGCCATGATCCTCTGCACCAGTGGCTCTACCGGCATCCCGAAGGCTGTTGTTCATACCAATCGAAGCCTGAAGGCTCTAGTTGAGCCGCACGCCATTGTTCAAGAGCAAGACAAGCCCAGCTATGCCGCCCGGGTTCTCCAGCAGAGTGCCTTTAGCTTCGATCTGTCAATTGACCAGTCAATGTTAGCGCTCTGTAACGGTGGCTGTGTCTTTATTGTTCCCAGCTCGAAGCGTGGTGATCCTCTTGGTACAGTAGACATGATCGCCAGGCACAAGATCACGTACACTATGTGCACGCCGTCGGAGTATAGCATTTGGCATCGCTTTGCTAGGGATCGGCTACTTGACTGTACGTCTTGGGAGAATGCTTCATCGTCGGGCGGGCCTTTGTCAACTGCACTTGTCCGCGCTTTTGCGGGTCTGAATCTGCCTGTTCTGCGCGTCTTTAATCACTGCGGTCCGACAGAAACCACTGTGACAAACAGGGTTGAACTCAACTTTGACGATTATGCGGAGGGTGCGAGAGCTGAGATGCGATATGTCACGGATGTTGGATTCCCTTGCGCCAATTACTCCACGTACATCGTTGATGAAGACATGAAGCTCGTGCCCCGCGGATACCCTGGTGAGATCGTCGTTGGAGGCGCTGGCGTTGCAGAAGGTTATCTCGGCCGTGCAGATCTCACGAGAGAGAAGTTCATTCCTGATCCATGGACCTCTTCCCAGTGGAAGACCATGTACCGTACCGGCGACCGAGGCAAGCTTCGCGCGAACGGTATGGTCGACATATTGGGCCGCATTGAGGGAGGCACACAAGTCAAACTACGTGGCTACCGTATCGAGCTGGGAGATGTCGAGAGTGCTATCTTGAGCACATCTCAGGGCGTTCTTTCGGATGCCGTGGTGACGCTGAGATACCCTGAGGATGAGGACCGTCATGAGGATAACGACGACGATGGGTTCTTGGTTGCTCATGTCGTTGTCTCCGACAAGAGTCTTCGCCGGTCTGAAGCCGAAGTTTTCCTCCGAAGGATCGTTTCCAAGCTTCCTCTACCACATTACATGCTCCCAGCTCTGATGCTGCCTATTGATCGGTTCCCATTGACGGCACACCAAAAGCCTGATCGCAACGCCATTGCGGCACTTCCACTACCCGCCTTTACTTTCGCAGCAGGTCATGGGGTGGCTGGCGAAGAAGGCAGTCTAGAGTCTGAGACACAGAAGAAGATTGCCAAAATGTGGAGGCAACTCGTGCCAGCCAGCAGTTCCGCTACGTTCACAGCCGATACCGACTTCTTTCACGTTGGTGGAAGCTCACTACTTCTGATCAAGCTCCAGGGCATGATCAGGAAAGAGTTCAATGTTTCTTTGCGGCTATTGAACCTTATGGCCGCGAGTAAGCTACTCGAAATGGCGGCGCTGGTGAATGATGAAGTGAGTGGTGGTGATATCGATTGGGAGAGCGAGACCAGGATCTCGGATGAATGGTTGAAGTTACCGCCAGTCGCATCGGGATCGAGAGAGCTTCAAGGACCATTGCGTGTTCTTCTTACTGGCTCTACTGGTTTCTTAGGAAGGAATCTGGTCTCTCACCTTGCTGAGACAGAACGAGTGTCTGAGATCCACTGCCTTGTACGCGACGAGGCAAACACGACCGAGAGCACGAGCGAAAAGGTCACCTACTGGCGCGGAGACCTCAGCCAACCTCTTCTCGGTCTATCTGAAGCCGACTTTGAACGTCTTAGCAACAGCATCGATGCGATCATTCACTGCGGCGCCAACCGGTCTTTCTGGGATGACTACCGTTCCCTCCGAGCCGTCAACGTAACAAGCGTCGCACAGCTCATCCGACTTGCCCTCCCTCATCAAATTCCCGTTCATTTTCTATCGAGCGGAGCTGTCAAGCGGTATGGAGATGAGACACCGCCTGTTGACGGAAGCGATGGATATGTGGCTTCGAAGTGGGCGGCCGAGGGGTTATTGCGCGATGCGTCAATTCGGGCTGGGTTGCCTGTTTTTCTTCACCGTCCAGGACCAATGTTGACGGAAGAGAGCACTTCTCATCAAGAAACAATCACACCAGATGAGCTCTTGCGATTAGCCAAGACTATCTCCCTCCGACCCGACCCAACTGGCCTCAGTGGAACTGGTCATTTCGCGCCCATTGATCAGATCTCAACCCGCGTCATCGACACATTGCTGCACTCTTCTTCTTCTCAATCACAAGCAGATGTACACATCATTGAGCATGCAGGTACCAATACATTGAGTATGGACGAGTTTGCCAACCTTTGCGAGCAGCTTCCAGAGCTCAAAGAGCTTCCGACTGCGAAGGTGCTTCAGTGGTTCGGCAAAGCAAAGAAACAGGGATTGAGTCAGTTCCTCACGGCTTTGGAGGTCGAGTTTAGTTATAAGAAGGGTGATACCGCCGTGATGAGTAGATAGTTGGTTTATTCAGTTGGAAATAATAGTATTTAGGTAGTGAATATCCATATAATTGTTAGTTTGTTGCATTCACATCTCTTGGTTGTTCGTGTCAGTTACCCCGTCGCGTCTCTGCGGACCCTAATGTGGGCCTAAATTATCATAAGAACTCCCTAAGTCTTCCCTAAACTTAAGCCTAGTCTCAGGTATTCCTTGGCTAATATTAGCCCCACAAGCTTTATGGATGATTTGGACATCTTGCCATATCTCGGCCGAGAGCTTAGGCTTGTAGGGCAGATGAGCCGGGAATAGCATAGTAAGAACTACCTAATGTTCCATAATGACTAGACCAAGATTTAGGTATCTTTTAACAGTTCTGCAAATTTCCTCCTGGTAAAGAGGTTTAACGACTAATGTAGAAAAAAGAGTTGAGCAATAAAGCACATTAGCGGCATACTGTTAAACATTTAATAATTCTTAAACAGAAGTCCAAACAACTAATATTATCTATAAGTAGGTACTTAGTCAAAGCGATGCCCCTTCTCTGACTGTCTCATTCCCGTGACATGTACTTTGAAGTTGTCTTCTGCTAGTTCGCGATCGCTTACCCTAGAACGTCCGCTTGTTGAAGCTAGAAGTCTCCGAAAAGCTGGCTCTTCCCCAGTCAAGATTATTTTTGCTCTAATTTGGGCATGCTGATTATTGCTAGCAAGGAAAGTCCTTTAATCTTCAAGATACCGGCATTATTGGGTGGTGCTTTTGTCCTCAACGTATTTTCACACCGTGGCATTCTTATCACCAATCAATTACATGCGATGTTAAGGACGTGCAAATCCATCACTCTCGACTTACAAATATTAATGCAACACACATCATCCAGTATACTTACTAGCTCTTCCTGATGAGATTTACTGTAAATTTTTCAATTAAGAGCGCTGACTCGATTAATATTTGACGCGTTACGACGCGTCGTACTGCTGCGACGGACTTAGTGGGAATCTCACAGAGACGCGATTCACAGTCCGGAAAAACTCAAGTTCAGCCTCAATGATCGTCCGCCAAGCGAATATAAATCACTCAACCTCGAAATCATGATGATTCCCCTCTTGGCCAACATGCGCATTCACTAAAAGAAGACCGTTTGCCGGGCCGTGGAGAAAGTGGAAGGTTAAACCGTGGGGAGATAACCTTCTGCTAACAGCAGATATTAGCACTATTCAAGGCATGATCTGCATTGAGAGACTTCATCTGCAATTACAATTCGATGACACAAATTATCGGACCGACAATTATTCGCCAAGTCCCTGTATTCGGCCCAATTCATCAGTTTCCCCATACACCGCGAAAATTAACCTATGGCTCTGATGTCACCTTTCTCCAGATTTCTGTGTTTCCAGGTAAAGGGAACGCGGGGAAACCACACCTAACCGCATGTTCGGTGCCGATATCGTTGAGTTGGATGGTCTGAACAATGGTCTGAGGATGGAGTTGAATAGGTATATAAGCGTCATCAAGGACGCCGCGAAAGTCAGCAGCACTTCACTTCAAGCCTTCCTGAACTCATCTACTGAAGCAATCATGAAGAGCATTTTATTATCGACCGTTGCTAGTCTCATCCAGCTAAATAGTCTGGCAATTGCCCAATCCTCCACCACTATCGCCGTGCCTACCGGTACACCTATCACTGGTGATTACAATGGCACTTATCGACCTCAAGTTCACTTCTCACCTCCCCAGCATTTTATGAATGACCCCAATGGCATGTTCCGCGATGCCGACGGCCTCTGGCACTTGTACTATCAGTATAATCCCACTGGAATAGTCGCTGGAAACCAGCATTGGGGCCACGCGACATCAAAAGACCTATACCACTGGGACAACCAGCCCATTGCCATCTTCCCGCCCAAGGAAGACGTGTATGTCTTCTCGGGAAGTGCGGTTGTGGACACGAATAACACTTCAGGGTTCTTCCCTGATCAAGATAATGGTGTTGTGGCAATTTACGTAAGTTAACCTAAAAATCATGGTTGGGCGGGCTATCGAAAAATCGAGATTCAGGTAAATTTATCCTACAGATTAGGATGACTTACCTAAGGATTAGGTCGACTTACCTAAAGTCTTAGGGTCGTGCTGGATACTTTCTAACCCGCCTAATTGTATACAGTCAAGGGATGAGGTTTGCTAACTCCTTGATAGACTCTGTCATCACCAACTATACAAGATCAAGCTATCGCTTACTCCCGAGATGGAGGCTACACATTTGAACCGTACTCCAAGAACCCAGTCATCAACAGTACCTCAAATCAGTTCCGCGATCCTAAAGTCATCCGCTATAACGACTCTTGGATCATGGTGGTTGCCTATCCGCAAGACTTTAAAATTGGCATCTTCGAATCAAAGAATCTGAAGGAATGGACCGCCAGAAGCAACTTTTCTCACCACGGCCTTCTCGGGTTGCAATATGAGTGCCCCAACATGGTTTCCATGCCTTACGTGGACGAAAATGGCAAGAGACAAGACGATATGTGGCTTATGGCCATCAGTATCAACCCAGGTGCTCCCTTGGGAGGATCTATCACCCAATATTATCCCGGAACCTTCAATGGTACTCACTTTGAGGCTGTGGATGGTGCAGCTCGTATTGCAGACTTCGGAAAGGATAATTATGCCGGACAATGGTTCTACGGACTCAATCAAACAGAGAATCCTGTTTCCATCGCTTGGGCTTCCAACTGGCAGTACACACAAGTGGCGCCAACTGGTGACGAAGGATGGAGAAGTTCCATGAGCCTTCCTCGTGAGAACTACCTTACCAAGGCCAAGCGTGTTGGTTGGAAGCTGGTCTCCAAGCCTTATGACTTGAGCCCCGTTTTGGGTCGCCAACTCGCCTCCAACAGCAGCTTCGGCAACGGAACTCTCGTTGTTGACTACTCAGATGTTGAGTCCAACGCTATTTACTGGGAGGTCAACGTCACTGGTATCCCTGACACTGGAATTTCTGCAACAGCATCGATGAACTGGACTTTCTACAGTCCTATTACCAACGAAGCTGTCAAGAGTGGATACTACCTCGGTGGCGACCCAGTCTTCTTCCTTGACCGTGGCAATACAAAGGGCTTCGACAACGTTTTCTTCACAGACAAAGCCTCCACTGCCAGCCTTCCAACTGATAATGGCGACTGGAGTCTCAGAGGTGTTATCGACAGGTCGATATTTGAGGCATTCCTCAATGACGGCGTTGATAGCGTGACAAATACTTTCTTCTCGACCCAGCCTCTGACACTTATGGTATTCAGTACAACTGACTTGCCTGAAGATGTCAAAGTTAGCATTAAGGTCTATGCTTTGGAAAGTGCTTGGAAGGATATGGAGAACGATAAAGGACTAGTGGCCGGAAACCAGACCTCAACATCATAGTTACATATAGTTTTTATGTAGATAGCTTATGAGAGAAAGGAACAAGAAATTGTTGAAAGTTTGAGGTTATGGCTGGAATTGAAGTCTAATTGCAACTGTTATTGCTTAACCGAGCTCGCAAGCTTGATCCCGAACTGCATAAACTCCTGAGTACATTTCAAGTTTGACTCCTCCCTCTCCCATCTCTCTAAGAGAGCAAGCCAGGTGATCCCAAACACAAAGGTTGCGATAGCTGTTTAACTGTGAGCCAACTGTTCCCAAGCTTTTCTATAGTTGAAATAACAGAGACTGATATTTATAGGCTATCCGTGGTATCCTATGGAAATGCATTGAGTACAATGGTGATTTTTCTCTATGTTTCAAATGTTTTGCTCATGCCTCTGATATGCATAATAACCCAGAGCATAGTTTCAGAGATATTGGACCTTTGTACCAAGGGGAATCAGTCGCGAGTAGTGTTAGCAGTCGCAGCTCGCAGGATATCAAACAAGCAAAAGGAGAAGATGGAAACTCGGAAGGCAGCACGGAGGTTGACCTTGAGAACTTAGAATTGGATGTCGAGGATGATTAAATGGGCTGGATGAAAAGTACGTGAACTTGGAGTCTTCAGCTTCACTTTGCCATAGCCTGTCTTTCACGTGCTGCTCAAAATGCTGCTTTGCCACAGAGTAACTACCATTCTGAAATCAATTCATCTTTTGCTGACCCCTGGAAGTAACAAATAAGAATCGCAGAGCTAGCTACGAAGAATGCATTTACGTTATGCCGCCGCCGCCTCATTCCAGAAACAGCGAATTGTAGGGGAGGAATATATCAACCAATGCATGAAATGAAATGCATGTCTTTGAATCTGTGTTTCTCTTTTATTGGTGGTGATCACTGAGCACCAAGCGGGGAACACGGCGCCATGCCTGGTTTTCCCCTTTTGTTGAACGGGGACATCTCAGATTCCCCTGTGAAAAGACGGTCCATTTTTATGATTTTCATCTCCTGGAACTCGGCCATTTCTACAATGGTTGAATAGCCACGCCTTGGCAGAGCTCTGATATGATAGCAGGAGAAAGCCGGGTCTCAGGACACGTTGGCCCCTGGGAGTTGGCAGATATTATGAGACCATACATATGTCTATGTGAAGATTTCAGGGTTGGAACCTTTCGACCTTCTTAACCACTTGTACTACGCCTGTATGCAACCAACGAGTCTTTGGCATGGTTCAATGCCACTAGCTTCATTTCTTTAGGTATGCAGAGAGGCCCGACCCGACTCCCGAGTTATCCCTATTCTCATTAGACTATAAGAACATTCTTTCCAGCTGTGCAACTCGGGAACTGACAGGAAGCTAATGAATTACTATCGAATAAAAACCTCTAGAGAATAAATATCAAGATCGGAAGTCGGAAGACAAGCAGATATAAAATGGCCAGCGGAACCTGCAATAGCTCAACAGTAAGGCGAAGATGTTGGCTGCTGGAAAGAGACGCTGAACGAGAATATCCCATTGAAACATGATCTTCTTCCATATTAATCCAGTCAGCCTTCATAGAGCCACCATAGGTGATCTTTTCTCCCTTAATGTTCCCATGTTGTCCAACTTGATCTGAGACCGTCAGAGGTCCCACTATAACCTCTTTATTGGATGGAACTGTAAAGTAAGACGGACTGTCTCACTTCGGACCCTCGGCGGCAAAACAGTATCCCCAGCGACCCATGTAACCCTATTGTCTCACAAAAGCGGCGAGCATCGGCCCATAGGGCCAGTGCCCACCTCCCCGACATCGCGCCCCGATTTGTCTTACCATGTCTCACTTTTGTTCTCCAATCAATCTTGTAGGCGATAGTCCGGACCGGAATATCGGTGTCTCACAATGCAATGTACGCGGCTATGTTGGGTAACATGGATACTACTGGCCTGGGACGTATACATATGCAGTGAGACTGCAGTTCCTTTCTGTTCTCGTTAACTCGAGAATAAGACAAATTGAGCATACTGCATTCTCAGCATGAAGTTCACTTACACTATTGGTTGATCACATCTTCCAAAGCAATGGGAACTATAGGTCTTTTTCGCAATGATTAGTTGCCGATGTACGACATTTGGGACGCTGGCGTTTCTTGATTGGCCAATATGCGGATTTTGAGGGGGTTATATGGTCATTGGCCTCTCCTGCATTGAAACTGTATGCGAGGGAAGGTTTATCTAAATACGAAGCTGAGACAGCGGCAAAGACCGAACTCAATCGTATTGCAGTATAAGCCAGGATAAATCTCTTGTTAGATAAATCTTGACCTATGATATAAAGTCAAGGAAGAACGAGGAAAGACATACATAGATGTGGCGGCCGGCATGATGGAGGACATGCGCAATGCTTCTTACATGCGTCGAGGCGGTCAGGCTCCTGGCTATCAGGGTCTGCGTCAATCACCATCCCGACAGGCCGATATTTTTTTTCTTTTCTGTTGCTATGGTCAATCCTTGTCTCAGTTGGAAAAGCGTGCCCGTCTTCGCTACGTCACTGAGGTCTGAGGGGAAGATTAGTAGAATAAAATGCTCGATGGGTGTTTGTTTGTGTCATTATTACACTTGTCCCGAGAGCTAGAGCTATTCAGTTGTTAGCTTAAATCCTATGAATCATGGAAAACCAAGTCCATATCCATACTACCGCTGTCCCGCAGACAGAAAGCTCCTGCATAGGAGCTATGACTGCCTTGATCGAAAGCTTCGGACATTGGCAGATCCGAAATGACATTCACTACCTGGACAATGGCGCCTTTGGATCATGTCCAACTTCCGTTGTGACCAAGCAAAGAGAGGTCCGACAGCAAATAGAAGAGAACCCTCATGAGTTCTTCGAACGAGCTTATGTGTCAGGCTTGGAGAACAGTAGAAAGGCCCTGGCAGGCTTTCTCCACGTCAATCCTCGAGACATCTTCCTCCTCCCTGGTGCAACACACGCCCTGAACGTCGTCATCCAGAGCCTCAAGTTCGAAAAAGACGACGAGATCTTGACCACCAATGTCGCGTACAGCTCTGTGCGGATGGTCCTTGACCATGTTGCCAAGCGAGATGGCGCCCATATCGTCGTCGTCGAAGTCCCTTTGCTCGTCACAGGGCAAGACGACGTGATGCAGAGAGTTCTTGCTGGCGTCTCACATCGAACAAGATTCGCAGTCATCGATCATATACCTAGCCGTACTGGACTCGTGCTCCCAGCTAAAGACATCGTGAGAGAGCTTGAGTCCCGCGGCATCGATACACTGGTGGATGGAGCACATGCACCTGGTATGATCCAGTTGGATGTCGAGGACGTTGGTGCGGCGTATTATGTCGCCAATTGCCACAAGTGGATGTGCTCACCGCGTGGAATTGGCTTCCTTCATGTTCGTCGCGACCGGGCCCAGAACATTAAGCCATTGGTCATCGCCCGATCGCCTTATGTCGTCGGCAGATCAAAACACTCTGCTCTGGAGCACAGCTTCGGATGGATGGGTACTTACTGTCCATCTGCCATGCTGTCTCTCCCCTCCGCAATTGACCATCTTAACACTGTGATGCCAGGCGGCTATAGTGGTTTGACCAGCCGGAATCACGACCTCGCCGTGCTCGCGCGAAGGATAGTGTGCAAGGCAATCGGCATCCCCATCCCGTGCCCGGACAACATGATAGCAGCTATGGCGACTATACCACTGCCAGACTCGCCTGGGCCAGAGCAAGAAGGAATGCTTCCAATCCAGCAAGCTCTATGGAAAGAGCATGGTATTGTCATTCCCGTGTACGCATGGCCGTGCTATCCAAAACGAGTCATTCGCTTATCGGTGCAAGCCTACAATACTCTGGATCAGTACCTCAAGCTTGCAGATTGCTTGCGCATAGTCTTACACAACGAACGGGCTCCACCACCTGCGCTGCCTAGAGCTTTGTCAACCAAGTCTCTGGCTTGGCCATATGGGAGAAAGCACAGCTATGACTCTGGATACTCATCCTCAACTGAAAGCTTGCTTGCATGTGGATGCGGTGGTTCTAGCACTGAAGGACCAGGTCCCAAGCTTGATGGCCTCGAAAGCCCGTACAAAGATATTGAGAGTCCAGATCTCGCGATTCTGATACATCTGTCCCAATCAAGAGTACGAAGAATTCTAGAGGGGACCTTCTCTTCTTACCCAGTCTCTATATTTCCTACATCTAGAGACAGTGAGGTGAAAGCCCCGATCAGCGATCATCATTGCAACTTGGAGATCTCGAGGGTTAAGTACATGTTGTCATGTTTGCCGCGACGAAGAATCCCACAAATGATGGCTTCATCCGTCTCCCAATTATTGGAAGCCGAGGACGTCATTGACAGCTGGTCAAATTGGATGGATACGCTTAAGAACCAAGCGCAAACGTTGAGTCGATGCATTCTGTTCGATATGAATGCGCCGAGAACGCCTGCAAGTTACATGAACGATGCCAGCAGCTTTGTCAGTCGTGTCGTTCCGTACGAGACAGAAGATGGCGAGCAAAACCTCAGTCTTGCTTTCTGGGAGCGCGCCTTAGCGGATTTTACAACGAAGGGCGACTGGTCCTCGGACCGAGTGGTTTCATTCCTACAAATCCACTCGTTCTTGAAGGATCCAGTTGGTGGGTTGCGGAGTTGCTTTGACACTTTACGGGATCATTTCATGCTTCTTGTCGATGCTATAAAGTCGGACCTGGACATAAACCCAAGTCGCGAGACATGGGAAGAAGTCGCCGCCCAGCTGGCGCTTGAATCATCGTTCTTGTCGCAGCCTCTCGTGGAAAATGCCTCCTACATCCATTTCTCGTGTGATCAGCAGCTGGTGTATTCCTACGCCGACATGTCATGTCTGGCTCGCTCTGAATTCTCTTGTCCAGAGATCGTGGTTCACATGATTAGGGAAATCATCAGCAGTAATGATGAATGTTGTATTGCACCCATTGCAGTGGCGCACAGCTACTCGATTTGTTCAAGCCATGATGCACGAGCAGTCATTGTTGATGGCAACAATCGCATCACGACACTGACTTTCCTCAAATTTGTCTCAATTTACGGGCTCACAGACCTTGAGAAAACAGAGGATCAATTGAGAGAGTATTGTCGAAATACCGGTCTTGGGCCTGTATTTTTTGTTGACTTTTGCGGTGCCTTGCAAATGCTGCGCAATGACGCCGTGGGAGTGTTGAGCCAACTTGGATCGTGCACGAATTTGGACCGTTTCAAGAATATCAGCCAAGTTCCTTGTCTTGTCACAGAAGAAGCTTCATTTTTCACCAAAGTCTTGGTTGGCAGTGAAGAAAATATTGCGCAGCCAGTTCATCAGTCCATCTTTGCTACCGACGACTTGCTTGTGGCTTTGCCAACAAAGATGCAATCTCACGGTCGGGCCAAGGGCTTCAAGGCGATGCCGATAAAATAGCACATCCACCCAAAAGCACGTAAATAGAATAACTTGTGAGGAAATTAATTGATTCAAGATTTATAATTCTTTTTTGTTCTTCCTAAAATTCTATTCCTCTCGTCTCTATTGAGTCAACATCATTCTCGCATGGCCCAGTCAGCAGCAGCAATAGCGTGAATCTTGGCAGTGTCGAATACAGGCAGCTCACTACCCTCCTCCTCCACCAAGAGGCCAATCTCAGTACATCCCATTATTAAGCACTCGGCGCCTTCTGCCTTAAGCTTGCTAATGATGGAGTGATAGTCTTCGCGAGATTCGTTGCGGATGATTCCGTTGCAGAGTTCGGTATAAATGATGCTGTGAACCGTCTCTTTATCGTCAACGTTGGGGACAATGACATTCAATCCATATTTCTCTGCCAGGCGCGATTTGTAGAAATCTTTCTCCATAGTGAAGCGTGTACCGAGTAATCCAACAGATTTGTACCCCGCCTTGATGATTGCTTCAGCGGTCGGGTCGACGATGTGGATGAGAGGTAATTGAGAAGCGGGTTCGATCCCATGAGCGACAAAATGCATTGTGTTTGTGCAAAGAACAAGTCCATCTGCGCCAGCCGCCTTTAATCTGGTCGCTGCATCGTTGAGCATCTCACCAGCTTCTTCCCATTTGCCCGCATGCTGAAGAGCTTCAATCTTTGCAAAGTCGAAGGAGAAGATGATGCATTGAGATGAGTGCAAGCCGCCCTTTACTTGACGGACGCGACGATTGATCTCTTGGTAGTAAGTCGTGGTAGACTCCCAGCTCATACCACCGATCAGGCCAAGCGTCTTCATAGCGAACGTTTGTTGTTTGTTTGTTATTTTGTTTCTTCTTGACACGTGGCGCTTGTGAACTGTTGAGTGAGGTGGTGTAAGAGGAAAGGTTTGGTTTGTGTGCGCAACTGAAGCCACTCGGTGAGTCCTCCCTTCAAGTGGCTGACTCAGTATCTGCACATGTTTTAGTCGCTCATGACTGGCTCACTCACCAAAGCAAAAGTCTCTCAAGATTCGATGATCTTGGGAAAAGACCAAGACACCACCTTCAACCAAAGGAATTACCGCGTCCGTACTATCGCGGCCCGGTAGACGGCTGGATGGTAAGACACGGAAGCAATGCAGTGGTTATGATCGACTGCCGATATTCACTAAGCCGTGTCACCTAACCTAGAGCCAGCTTACTGGCAATTCGTACAGGCCAT
The DNA here is from genome assembly GCA_012977745.1 of Fusarium anguioides. Lineage (NCBI taxonomy): Eukaryota > Fungi > Ascomycota > Sordariomycetes > Hypocreales > Nectriaceae > Fusarium > Fusarium anguioides. Next base: position 176,651 of record JAALXK010000244.1, on the reverse strand, counting down.
CCTTAGTAGTGGTGAGGCTGAGACACGGGATAAGATAGTTTCAAAACATTATGAGGATCAATGACGCGACGGAATGTGTTAATACGAGAAAATGAAGACTTATATACAAATGGCTTCTGTTGTGGTATTCCTACTGATTGCGATGTGTTATAGCCACAGCTGGTTATTGGGACAAACTTCGCAAACAATGTAAGACAACAGATTTCGTCCCCTCCTCCAACTTTTGAGCTGCTTGCATATTCCCGCTCTTCTTTTCCATTTTGTTCAATTGCCGCATTGCACAGGCTTTTCCTTCTGTGTTTCCATTCTCTTGCGTGGGACTCGGGATCCGGGTGACTTTGTTGTAGCATCAACCCAAGCAGTCTGTTAACCTGTTCACGGGCGAACGCTTCAACAGGCGCCTTTCACGCAGTCATTATCTTCTTTTCGTCACAGAATCTCTCTTAGGAGTCATTAATTTTCGTGGTCTATATATCAGAACATAAGTACAACGTTCAGTCATCATGTCCGAGCGAACGCCCCTCCTCCGACCAGACCCTGAAGCTCCATGCTACGGATGCTCGTTCCACGATGCACGCGATCCTGATAAGCAGCCAGAAGAACAGAATGGAGATGGGGAAGAGACAACAATCATCTGCAAGGAAATCTCCTTTCCACGACTGGCTCTCATCATGAGCACAGCATGGTTTGGGGTCTTTCTCGGAGCTGCTGATACAACAGTCATCGCTACCCTGTCTGCTCAGATTTCCAGCGAGTTCAATTCACTTAGTTTGCTATCATGGCTTGCGACAGCATATCTCATAGCCAATGCTGCCAGTCAACCGATATCAGGCCGCCTGACAGACATATTCGGTCGCGGACCGGGCTTGGCTTTCAGTAATGTTGCTTTTGCAGCCGGAAACCTTATCTGTGGCCTTGCAACCAGCGAGAGAGCAATGATCCTCGGTCGAGTGATCGCCGGTATTGGCGGTGGTGGTATAATGAGCATCCCGACGTTCCTGGGTTCCGATCTCGTACCCCTTCGAAAACGCGGTTTAGTCGGAGGGGTCGCAAATATCTTTTACGGTTCGGGCGCAATGGTCGGTGCTGTATTCGGCGGTTTCTTGAATGACTTCACCAGCGTTGGTTGGAGACTGGCATTTCTAATTCAAGTTATGCCAAGTTTGCTCTCGGCTGTTGTCGTGTACTTTCTGATCAAGGTTCCACCTAAACAGTCTGACAAGTCATACCTGAAGCGTATCGACTTTGGAGGCGTGTTCCTGGTCACTGCCTTCTTGGCATCTTTGGTGCTAGGTTTGAGTTCGGGGGGTAACATTGTGCCTTGGTCGCATCCTTTACCCATTACAGCTATCACAGGTTCTATTTGTTTGTTTTCTGCGTTTATATTGTGCGAGCTCAAGGTGTCGCAGCCAATTATTCCTGTCAAGCTTTTGCTGAACCCCACTGTATTGGCCTCTTGTTTGGCCAGTCTTTTCTGTGCTGCCATCGCTTTAACGAGTATCTTTTACATTCCATTATACCTCCAAGCTAGAGGTGACTCTGCCACTGGCGCTGGTTTGAAGATTCTTCCAGCATCGCTCGGAACATCGCTTGGAGGACTTGTACCTGGGTACCTGATGAAAAAGACTGGAAAGTATGTTGGGCTAGTGGTCAGTAGCATTGTCGCCCTCCTCATTGGTACTGGTCTATTTGCTCTTCAAGACGAGAAGAGTCCGGCTTGGATGACGTGTTTGGGATTTTTTATTGTTGGCCTTGGCTATAATTCTGTCTTTACGATCACACAAATCGCTTGCCTTTCAGCAGTAGACCACGCGCAACAAGCTGTGGTTACATCAACTACTTGTGAGTACCCGGCACCTTTTCTGCATCCTAATGGTGCTCAGAACTAACGGCTGCACAGACCTAGCACGAAGCTTAGGTGGCACTATTGGCGTCACACTTGCCTCCGTTGTGTACCAGTCAACATTGGACAATTGTCTATGGTCACGCTTTGGTGGTCAGCCAAATGCAGCGGAAGAAATCCAGCGCATCCGCGACGACTTAAGTGAGATAGATCATCTACCGAATGGATGGTATCAAGGTGTCATCAGCTGTCTAATGCATGCCTTTGGGCATGTGTGGTTAATAATGGTTGCTTGGGCAGTTCTGGCTCTGCTTTCGATCTCGCCGATCAAGCAGCACAAACTGTTCTCAACACTGGACAGAAAGTAATATGTATTCTGATTGGGTTCACATCAAAAGCATCATCATCATAATTTTTCTTTCTTTTTCACAGTTTACAATATCTTTTTATTTATCAAGCAGAACATACTCAGTTCATGAGTCAAATGAAGACCATGAGTAGTTATACAAGTCTGACAATAATAGAATGGACATGAGGCCTCGGAAAGTCACCCCCAGTCTGTTGGGCCACTGTGATACTAAAACGTAATTGGAAGACAAATGACCAAAAAAAGCTCACCGAGTTGCACAAGCGGAAGGTCATCTCTGCCGAGTGCTTCACGGGCTCTCTTATATATTTCCCATCTGCTGCACATTTTGTTGCCCTTGGTGGGATTGCTTTGCACGTAATCACCATGGACCACTCCAATGACTTTTCTCAAACACCCCAACTATACCCCAAGCCTATCCATGCTTTCCCTTCTGGAGAAACAAATATTTATCCAGAGGGTAGTCCCCATGTAAGTTGCCTTTTGATGGATAATACCTTCATGACGCTGAAGGCTTCTAGGGCGTGAGCGGCTCACTTCCTACATGGCAGTCTGTTATAGACATACATGAGGAGATTCCCGGCGAGTCGGAGACTATAGACTTTACCTACCCCAGGTTAGTTGACTTCATCTATGAAGAAAGTTCGATAATAACAGAAGATGCCGCAAAAGGTTCTTTATCAGTAAACCAATACGAGATTTGATGCGCCGTGTAAAAAAACGGCTGCGGATTCCTGGCAATGAATATTCCTGTTTCATATTCCCTTCAGCATACATCGCCGAACGCTGTGTATTAGCTGTGAAGTCTTCAGACCTTGATCCTGATCCAGACCTTCACACTGTTCGATTCTCCTCACCAGATCCGCACGATGCAGAGAAGGAAAATAAGTACCTTGCTTTCTCAGCTGTCCTGTTTCCGATAGCTTCGAAAGAACAGGTTATGCGCTTCTGGACAGACTCTGGAGCTGGCATATCAACCCGTCACGCCGAATACTGTTTGAAATACTTTGACCACTTCAGCTCACAGTCTCTCGTGGAGGAGTTAAGGACTACAGCCTCCGCAGCATTGACAGTATCTCGAGATATACTTGGACCAGGGTCAGACATTCTACCAGCATTGCAATCACACATTGCACAGTTAGCGACATCAGAACGGAGTGATTTGAAACCTGTAAGCGCTAAAGACGTTATGATATTCCCAACTGGGATGAATGGCATCTATACTACATCCGAGGCTTTAGCAACCACATATCCTCAAGGAGCAGTCGTTGCCTATGGGTAAGAATCGAAAGTTCTCATGTCAAATGAAATAACTACGGGCTTCACAAGTTTTCAGGTATTGGGCTGTTCTCTCTAACATATTCTCGCTATAGATGGATTTACCCAGAAACAATAAACGTTCTGAAAAAGGGCCCTTGGACAAGAATGATATCTTTCAAATGGGGCCGTGAGGAAGACTTGGACGAACTCGAAGAAATGTTGGAGAGCCGACATGAACAGATCACTGCTCTCTTTTGTGAGCTACCGAGCAACATAAAGTTTGCGTCGCCAAATCTGGAACGGATTCGCCTTATTGCAGATAAATACGACCTGATAATCGCTTGTGACGAAACACCCGGGAACTTTGTCAATGTCGACATCTTATCCTACGTGGATATCATTTTGACGAGTCTGACCAAGATCTTTAGTGGAGCTGCGAATGTGACTGGAGGAAGGTCTGCAATCCATTATTCACCACCCTCGGTATAATAGGTGACTGACTTCTATCGTTGAACAGTGTAATTGTGAACCCCAACTCACGCCATTATGCGAAGATTCATGAGCATATCAAAATGAAATGTCAACATGTCTGCTGCTTTCCCAAAGATATGGCCGTACTAAAATGTAACTCGGCTGATATGGTTGAGCGGGTGCAAAGGGCCTGCGCTAGCACCTTGATTATTATCAAACTATTCGATGGACATCCCTCAGTCACTCAGGTCAATCATCCATCTCGTGGGCCGACCTCTGAATACTATGAGAAGCGCCGCAGGAAGAATGGAGGATACGGCAACGTCTTCAGTGTCGTTTTCAAGAATGTCAAGTCTGCGTCTGTGTTTTACGACAGCCTAGACGTCTGTAAAGGATCGAGCTTTGGAACCAACTTCACTCTAGCTATTCCGTTTGTACAGTTAGCTGTTTATTGGTTGCAAGAAAAATGTGAGAAGTACGGATTGCCAAAGCATATCATCAGAATTAGTGTTGGGCTTGAGGACCCAAACGAGATCTGTGCCAAGATGACGGAGGCACTGGGAGAGGTGGAAAAGTTCGAAAAGACGTCTCACGCATTCTCGCAGCACTCTTCTGAAAGCCGCAATAGCTAAGAAGACGGTCTCAAGGCTGGGAATAATGAAATTGTGCTAAACTTGGATACGTATGAGAGAATGACTTGAACTAAACATTGAAGGTTAACTTCAGACCTTCTAACTTCCATTTGTGCACCCTCCGGTGTAGGCTGTTGAAGATGGGGAAAGCCTTAAAGTGTGCTATAAGTGTAGTCGGATCAAAAAGCACATTTAGGTGCTGAGAGCCTCGCGCATGATGGCAAGGACGTTAGCAGAGGCCCGAGAGTTTCTCGGCCTTGATGGTGAAAACACCAGACCTTGAGGGAGCTAGCTACCATAATTATAATAGGGACGTCAATGCTGCTGCGCGGTCTCAGCTTGGCTCTATAGCAAGCCATGAAGGGCGTTCCTCTACCAGGCTCATAAAGACCACTAGGATCCTCCTGGGATATAAGGTAGAGATTAGAGCATCGGCTACTCATTGCAAAGACATTAAGTTACCAGACGCGTTACTGAGTGGTAACGGAGAGGAAAAGGAAATCTTGATAATGACGGCCAGTAACTGTGACATACACGATGATGATGGCGAAATTGTCGTCGCTAGTGCTCCAAGTGGATTCCTTGCCTTGCTCGTAGTGCTTGGGCGAGAAATCTAGGACATCAATGTGGATGATTTCACGTTTTCGGAAAGCCTGTTGGTAAATTTGATTGACCAATTTTCTCAGTATTACCCAGTGGCTAGCGTGTTGTCTATGTCTAGTTCTTAGCTGCAAGCTTCGCCTGACGATGTAGTACTCTGACTGGTTGAGTACCACTCTTCGAAATAACCTTCGTTCTCTCCCTTCTGCTCAAATGTCTCCCATCGTCCTCAGTCCTGATATAGTATGCCAAATCCGCAGTAGGATCCCACTCAGTCTGAGAAAGCCCATTTCCCAACCAAGCAAATCTATTCCCACTATACTCGAAGTCATAGTCCTCAAAGCGCGGCTCCCTCATGGCCTCCAAGTAGTGCAGAGCAGATCCAGGCCATGTGATAGAAGATTGCCCCCAGTTGGACTTGATGTTGTGTGAGTGGCGACATGTATCAGACCATACCATCTTTTGGGTGACTTGCGCCATGTAAGATTTGAAGTCGTAGCACGCAGCTGCTTTGAGACTCATGCTATGCATACCAGGTTCAGTTTGAAACTTGTCGATGAAGGAACAGACAAAGTCTGCTTGAACTTCGATGGAAGCAATGACGGGGCCATTAGAAATTGGGGACCAGGGACCTGCTAAGGTGAATGAGTTAGGACACTCAGAAATGCCAACTCCCATGTATCCTGTAATAGAGGTGCTCCAATCGTCCTGAAGGCTGTGTCCCTGGAAGTATATCGGGTAACGTGGGATGAAGGACGTGTCGAATCCAGTAGCTGCAATGATGATATCTCCCTCATACTGCTCGCCGTCATCACTTATGCATCCTGTTTCGGTGACAGCTTTGACACCAGAATAGATTGCTTGAATATTATCCTTTTTGATAGCCTGAGAAGCCGTCAACGTTGAGTCGTAAAAGAGGAGGGATAGACATACGTAAAGGAACTGGTCTCCGGAGGGGAGGATCCGCTTGCAGCCGACTGGAAAGTCAGGAACCAACTTGTTTCTAGCTTCTTCCTCCAAAACAACCTTTTTCATCTCACTCTCCAGATGCTTTCTCGCTTGCTCTTGCAGAATGGTTCCTTTCATGTACATAGCTGCAACAAATCAGTAACTTTACCCAAAGAAGCTATTCTCATAAATTACTGAAGAAACTGTTCAGAGTTCGCTCGTTTTCCAGGCGAAGCTTCGTAACAGCATCGGGGTTATTGATAAATAGTTCAATCTCTTCCGGTAAGAATTTGCCTTTCTTTGAGTTGACTGAAGGCAATGTCCATCGAGGCGTACGCACAAACACTTTGACAGACTTGACTCGAGACTGGATCGCGGGTAGAATCTGAGCACTAGATGCACCAGACCCTATCAAGAGCACATCTTTGCCTTCAAGAGATACGCTGCTGTCCCATTTGGCGCTATGAAGCTTGGGTCCCCGGAACTTCTCAAGTCCAGGTACTGATGGCCAGGCTGGCTTATTCAAGTATCCGGTGGCGTGGATGAGAATATGGCACCAGTCATTCACTGTCGTGTTGGACTCGATATCGGTCACTTTGACATTCCACTGACCTTTCAGCTGGTCCCAGGATGTCGAGAGGACCTGATGTTGAGTGCGGATATACTTCAGCAAGTCATACTTGACAGCAAACCCTTCAAAGTATTCTTTGATCTCAACAGAGCTAGCCAGGACAGATGAGAAATCTGCTTTTGGTTCAAAGGAATAAGTGTAGTTATGTGCTGGTACATCACATGCACAACCTGGGTAGGTATTCTCAAACCATGTTCCTCCAACCTGGGGGTTCTTCTCATATATCTCGAGAACTATTAGTATAATCCTTCAAGGTATTTAGGATACTTACAGTCAGAGAGTAGTTTTGGAAAGACCTTCTGAGCTTGTAAGCTAGACATAATCCAGATACGCCTGCTCCAACGCAGATGATCTTGACGAAACGTTCATTGTAAATGGCCTCTTCTTTAGGGGGATCCATATCATTTGACGAAAGAAGTGAATACTAAAATCAGATTTAATGGAAAAAGGATCATATTGAGAGGTAGATAATCTTTGAATATTTCTTTTTAAAACCGCTGCTGATATCCACTGGTGCGTTGATTACCTCACGTACAAGTCTTGTGTCATGTAAGTGTATCACTCACGTAAGTGCAATAGTCCCGATTCAGTCACATATTCCGCCCTGCTTATCTGCGAATTCGCCGATAGGCGTATTTACTTGCTATCTAAGCGCTCTGCAGCTTGAATACGATGACATCACATGTTATTGAGATTCATTCCTGCACGATTGTGATTAAAAATCCTTATGAAGCTTCCTCCGTCTCCTATCGTGGCAATGGATTTCACTGAAACGGCATTAATTTCTTTTTGCTGCAGTATCATGCAGAGGTACGGAGAACAACAACGGGTGTTGTCAACCTCGAGGTTGCAAAAGGAATATGCAGGTTTCGGTGATTACATTTCGGGTTTTACGTAACATTGATGGTCGTGATTTAACCTTTTTTGCTTTTGTCACGGAGATGATCAGACCAGATTTGTTTCTCTTTCTTAGTTGGGCAGATCGTGTTCCGGATAATCGTACGTGATTATCCTGGGGCCCTGTCAGTCTTTTTTTTCGCGCGGAACCGCTTCAGCGGGCCGCGAGTAATGGATATTTGCACATGGTGCTTGGCGAGACCGTTGATTGGGTGTTTATATCCCGGTCCCTGGTGAAGTAATTTTGAACCCTGGTTTACTCCATGAATCAAGATCACGCAAAGGAGCACGGCCCATGCTCAATCGTCGGAACCTTCTCCCCGGCGGCCACGATCTCAGTACTCGACGGGGACTAATGGTAGTTTCGGGTACATCCGCTAAATGGATCGAGAACGTTTAGATAACACGATATTGAATCTAGACATTGCATTTGGGGATCTAAGAAAATACTGCCAAGCCTATTTCACCACCGAGGATCTGTCGGCTGTCTGTATGTCCCCTGAACTGCCTCAACGTCGATACGCTGCTCCACTCGAATACCACTCCCAAATTTTCGCGACGAGTGCGGCACAGCAGGCAAGTCTGCGCTTTTCTGCACGATTTCTTCTTGGCTCTCGGACCGAGAGACCACGTTGGTTATTGAGTAGGGGTCATGAACCTTACTGTGGTTCGCACGACCTGAGCGCATTTCGTGGCTCTCAAGACCGCTGCCGTTGTAGTGTGGAGACCGCGAGTTGTTCGTTTTGTCTGTAGCGTAGCCGGCCATGACCCAAAAGCGGCGCTTAAGGAGAGGTGTTACCATGGGGGCTTGGCCGACAAAGATGCCAACACAGTCTTCGCGCATTGACCATAAAGCGGATACGCCCTTTTGGTTCAACTAAGAGAAAGTCAGTGCATGTACTGGCAACAGTATCATGCTGGTGGATATTTACCTTGAAGATGAGAACAAAGCGAAGGATGGCAGCGAACATGCAGAAGAAGCCCAAACTGAAGAGCAAGAAAAGACCACACTTCTTGAGACGGGTGGTTTGAATGCCTATTAGAACCTAAACATAATTAGCATGAATCAGATCGAGGTCCAGATTGTCTTACGGGGATAGGTATAAGCATGATGCAAATATCCGAGACCAGATTGAAGACCAGGATAACGACAAAGAAAACGAGATTCTGAGGAACACAATGGCCTGTGATGATGTTAGCTATCCTCATGAGATTACCTCTATTGCTTGACTTACGTCCAGGATCCGGCCAGACCTGCCAGAGTAAATGAAAAGGCCGACACGTTGCAAAGATTGTGATGAGAATCACCACAAACGACGTCACTACTACAACCATCATCGGCTTCACAAATCGTTCCGTCCAAAGCCCACGAACAACACGACTGTAAAAGCACAGCATGTTGAACTTGAGCGTCCAAAGAATAACGACATATCCACTCAGGCCAAGAAGAAACATCTGCGAGCCATACGCCCACTTGTCGCGATCTTTGAGACTCATAGTCCTCCTCTCTTCAAACGTCAAGTCGGAGGTGTGACGCCCTTCAGCGCCTTGAACAAATACTTGACCAATAACGGGGGCAGCAGTCCACATACACTGCATGAACACATTAACAACTTGACACGTCTGCGATAGATTGAAAGACTTACACCAACTGCAACAACCAGATAGTCATCCCATTCGTAGTTCCTATATCCAACCATCTTTGTGCGACAAAATACACGCGCCGCTATCATGGCGGTGCCGATAACGTAGAGAATCCATATCTCTGCGATTTGCGCTGCAAGGGCAGTCATTGTAACAACAAAGGAACTAACAAGAAAGAGGAATGGTAGAGATTTGCAGCTCTAAGCAAGCAGCTGGTCTGGCTAACAAATATGCATTTGAGTGCCTGCGGGAAAGGAAAAAGACTGTCACTATCCGATATATGACCGTTTCAATTCTTCTTTAGTACCAAACGCTAAAGGATTCGGCCCCCGAGGCGCATTTTACGATCAAGATTATTCCCTATATCACAGCTGACAGGAGATAAAACAAGCATATTTTACTCAAACAGTCAATTAAGTGCAAGCAGTAACATATTCCAAGGCATGTAACCCTATTCTGGCCTGCCGCCGTACTTGCTAATTCTCTTTTTCTCTGCGCAACTTTCTCGTATCACACAGAGACAAGGGTTTTAGGCCATCACATGTTTTGTAGGGGTAATATTTGGGATTTTATGGGAGGGCCCGCTGGGATGCAACCATCCTGGTGGATCGAGATGCTGGGCAGCTAGGATGAGCTGCAGATGTCAGGGGCACGGGTAGTATTCCTGTCAGATTTAGATGTTGGTTGCTGGCAATTTTGAGTTTTTTCAATGATACCGATAACGCTTCAGTTAAGTCGGCAGTTGTATCCGGCGAATTTCCTTTTCGTGCATGGCATGATTTCTCCGTTTGAAGAGGCTAGAGCCATCCTTAAACGGGGTTTCGTAAAGGATTATGATAGCCGATAGTTCTGAGCAAACATTGCCCATATGTAGTAAGTCGATCAATTCATTATGTCCAAATCCTTCGCGATCCAATTTCTCCATTGAGAAGCCCGCTGAGTGAGCAATCACCAAGTTCCCTCCCCCTGTTGATGAAACGACAGTCAACCAACAAGGACCGGACCAACAGTTCTTGTTCCGCGTAACAACATCAAGAGCCAACATGGTTTCAGTACTCTTGATCAGGAAGGTGGCCCCATCAGAGATACTATTTATTCGTCGGTCCATTCGAATCTGACATTGCATCACCACCACCATCCTCCTTTTCTTCTTCTCGGCACACAAAAACCGAAAATGTCCGCCCCCATCCGAGTCGCAGTCACACAGGCTGAGCCTGTCTACCTCGACCTTGCCGCATCTGTCAAGAAAGCATGTGGGCTTATTGCCGAAGCCGCCCAGAACGGAGCTAAGCTTATTGCTTTCTCTGAATGTTGGCTTCCCGGATACCCTGCATGGATCTGGTATGTTTAGTGTTTCATTTAATAGTTTTTGTGCTAACCTCGGCTTTGTAGGGCCCGTTCTGTAGACTTTGAATTGCAGACGCGGTACATCTATAACTCTCTTCCAATTGAGTCAGAGGCCATGGGTATGGTCAAAGCTGCTGCCAAGCAAAACTCTATTGCTGTTGTTCTTGGTTTCTCCGAGCAGAGCCCCTCTCATAGCATCTACATCTCACAGGCCATCATTTCCCCACAAGGAGAGGTGTTGATGAACCGAAGAAAGATTAAGCCTACTCACATGGAGCGCACTGTCTTTGGTGATGGAACAGGTGCCGATCTCAACAACGTTGTTGAAGTGGATTTTGGGGCTGAGCATGGTAAGATCAAGGTTGGATGCCTTGCATGCTGGGAGCACACACAGCCACTTCTCAAATATAATAGCATCTCCCAGGGAGAAGTGATCCATATCTCAATGTGGCCACCGATCGACCCTAGCATGGGTGTTGATCATCCCGGCCTGTGGAGTATGACCGCCGATGGATCCCAGAACTTGTCTCAGACATATGCCATCGAGAGCACCACCTATGTGCTTCACTGTACATCAGTATGCACGCAGAAAGGAATAGAGGTCTTAAAGACCCAGGAGGGATTGGCATGCCGTCAGCCAGGTGGAGGCCATTCCTGCGTTATCGGGCCTGATGGTCGACGGCTGACAGAGCCTCTTGGTGATGGCAAGGCAGACACTGAAGGTCTTGTCTACGCTGACTTGGATCTTACCAAGGTCGTTGCCACTCGAGGATTCTTGGACATTGTTGGTCACTATAGCAGACCGGATCTTCTCTGGCTGGGAGTGGATCGCAAGGCAAAGCAAAACGTCGTTGCTAAGCAGTACAAGCCTATTACACCGGAGGAGACAGAAGAAACGGCTTAGATACTGAGGAACGAACATGTAACTACCGAGATCATAGAAGTAAGCGGTGACTAACGGTATCCAATCGTATCTGATGTCACAGCGGAATATTACGGACTCGTATATAAACCATGTAGAAAGATTTTCCATCCACTTGGCACGAAACAATTGCCTCATTCTGCTGTTCCGAGTCAAAGGTGACAGAGTGTCACTGTCCATGTGTGATTTTTTTGGCGGCATAAATGCGTATTGCTTGAATCTGTTAGATAGCGGCACATGCTTGTAACTGTAGCTTAGGCTAAGGTTCCGAAAAAGGAATCCGACAGTGATAAGTTTGGTTAGCTCTGTTGGTTGGTGATGCCTTGTTTGTATCGAATATATTAAGCGATATTATAAAGATCTATGTCATATCGCTCCTGGCCCATTCTGTGACTGGTTACATTTCTTAACTTTTCTCATTCATCCGAAATGCCTGGAAGACTGACTCTCGTCAATGATGCCGTCGGAGACTCCAAACTGTCTCAGCTGATCAAGCCCAAAATATGGGCCGGCGTTAGCATTCACCAGCAATACTGGAACCAGACTGTCGGGTACACGCTATCCATGTTTCTTAACCACGCTGGATATGATGATATGACACAATCACGCATTCAAGGCCAGTTTAGTGAGTTGGTCGCACCAAATCTCGGACCTCCACCTACGATAGGAGAACCTCAATGGAAGAGCTTCATGACAGACAACCATTGCCCAGTGGAAGTCAGCTGGGATTTCCATACCGGAACGAGTCAACCAACCATTCGATACTCGGTCGAGCCAATTGATCATGACGCGGGCACATCCTTCAACCCATTCAACCAGTACGCTGGTATAAACTTCAAGAATCAAGCAGTCAAGACTTTCCCGGAAACCGATACTACCCTATTCGATCACTTTAACAGTTATTTCAACAGCGTCTGGACTGATGATGAACCAGAGGGTCATCATACAACATTCTTCTGGGCTTTCGACTTGAAACATAACGCCACTACGAACAAGGCCTATTTCTTCCCTGGTACTATGGCTCATACATCGGGCATGTCAACATTGGATGTGGTGGCGGATGCCATCAGCTCATCTCCCGGCTGTAGTCCAGAGATCCTGAGATCTTTCACCACCTTTGCTGACTTTGTCAGCCAAAGGAAGCACCTGAGTCTAGAAATGGATATGCTGGCCCTTGACTTGGTTCGCCTTGAGAAATCTAGACTTAAAATTTATTTCAGAGACAGACGGACAGACTTCCTCTCAGTCAAAGAGATGTTGTCTTTAGGAGGAATAGTCAACGGCCTCGACTTTGACAGGGGTATTCACAACCTGAAGAAACTCTGGAAAAGCCTGTTGGGAATGAACGGACTGCCTGACGAGACTCCTCTCCCGCACAAAAATCACAGAACAGCTGGGATGCTTTACAACGTCGAATTCTCTACGAAGAGTATAGTACCCAAAGTAAAGATCTACATACCAGTACGACATTACGCCAAATGCGATTCGCAAATCATTAAGACGCTCGTGAGCTTCTTGGGAGACCAGGTGGGCGGACAGCCTGATGTTCCTGTCGAATCGGTATCGGCAACGCGCTATTCAGACTGCCTGTATCAAATTTTGTAAGTGCCTCAAATCTCATAAGAGAATAAAATAACTAACCAATTGCAGCGGTTCAGAGACTCTGTCAAGCAACCTTGGTATTCATACCTATGTTGGCTGCTCGATAGAGAGTGAGGGAAATCTACGAGTGGTGGCGTATGTGAACCCTATTAAGGAGACGGCCTTACCCTAAAGATTGGCGACTTGTTCTTTTGCTAGCTTTCAAGTCCACCATAGATCATTCAAGCGTCTTATTCTAATAGACTACAGGATCAGCGATGAGATCATGTTACTCTTCAGGTCATCTATCTAGTTATTTCTGGCAGCATGAGCTCATATACGGTGTATAGTTGCCACATAATCGAAAAATGGAAATACCTTAGATGGGTTTGTCTCAAAAACGAATAGCCTGCACTCTTGTCAAAAAGGCTGGGCTATATAACAAAGAAGCTGGTTCGTTTATGCTAACTTAGACTATATACAAGCTAAATATTAAGGTAAAAACTAAGGATTAGTATAAATGAGTTTCTTTTATTTCCGCACCCTTGTTCGTTGATACGTAAAGCCAAAGTGGATAACTTAAGACTGCTGTCTCCCGCAGCCTCTCTACTAACTATTTAGCTACTACAAACTATTGGTTTTGAAAGTCGTTAGCTTAACCCCGACGCTGACTCTTGGCAGAACAAAAATAAAAATGAATTACAAAGGTCCTATCTCTCTCCTGTTTCTTTCCAAAATGCGCTTTTGTCAGTTGTCGTTTCACTCCGTGATTCTCCACTCGCTGCCATGCATCTGGCCATTCTTTTCTCCCTGGCCCTGGGGCTTGACCCTGAGTCGCCATTCCTTGCAAACCAAGCTCACATATAAGTGTTGGTAAAAAAACACTCGCATTCGTTTGTCTAAGGCAATTGCGTGCTGTGGCTACCCCTTATCACTTTACGAAGATGTAGCTCAGCATTGACATTCGGATCTAGCTATCACGACTTCCTTCTACTGAAACAGCGACCCTGGAGCTGTCCTCCTCAGTGCTTACGGATACTACTACACCAACTGAGCTATCAGAGTCGACGACAACAACAACATCTATCGCATTTTCAGTCTCCACATCCTCCATCGATGATGAGCATCCAACGTCAACCGCGACGTCTGATGCGTCTGCAGGGACCTCGAAGGCCGATACAACCAGCACAATGGTATAAAATTGTTCTACCACTGACATCACCGCTCTGTTGACTGGGAAATTCACCGGATCGACACTGAAGCCAACAGTCACGTCTATTACCGAGTTGTCGACACATGCAACGACCTCTGAGGAAACAGGTCTATCTCCTGGCGAGACTTCGACAGAAACCACCTCTGCCATGGAAGTATCAACCCAAATAACCACTGATCAAGGGTCCACTTTCACCGCTGACTTCAACCGCTGAAACTCCAACCGCTCTCCTACCGATCCCTACTCTTTTCTCACTGAGCGTCCATGGCGGCGCAGCAGACGGCTACCCTATACGCTCAAATAGTGAACAAGACTATTTCATCCTAATGGGGAACTATAACAATTGGCCCCAGGGTAAATTAACATACGACGAAGCTACAGGCCACCTTCTAGCCAACTCCAAGCCTTGGGTAGGTGGGTCGTATATTCCTCAGATTAGTACTGCAAACTGGAACCCTGACACTGGAGGAGATCAAATTGATTTTGTTATCACGCCGTTGTAATTCTTGATGGCCACTTCAATCCGGTTGACTGAGTGGCGATAGCAAATTACGTATTTAGTGATAGTTCTTTCTATTTCTGAACCTCATTTCATAGCTTGGCACAGAACTTAATGTAACGAATTAGTGCGTCATGCTGCATGGATTATTTCGCCTCCAAGGCTGACCCCAGGCAGAACCAGCACTGCCCCATCCTGTTCGCTGGGGCATATCAAAAGCATCAGATGAAAGACGATCTTCCTGTCTCAACCTCCCTCTCTCACGCAACATACACAAAATCAGCAACAAAAAAAAATGGTCAACGATCCCCAAGAAGTCAGTGGCCCAGCTGCTTTCTGGATTCTCGCTTCCCTAGCCGCAGCAGCAGTCGCCCAGCCATCTTGCCTTCGCAAGAGAAATAACACTTTCTTTGGCGGCAACATCGATTTAGTGCGATGCATACCGGCCGTTTGTGTCATCGACATAATCCTTGATCTATTAATACTGGTCTACAACCTTTATAGTCTATTCTTCGCCTCTCAACCACCCCGACGTCCTCGCCACTCTTTGCCAAAAGCTAGTGCTCTCATTGCTAAATTGGCATTGACCATATTCGCTGTTCTACCTCAAATCATCAAGGTCTTTAGTTTACAAGGCGTCCCAGGAACGCAAATTTGCGCCTTCATATTTTTCTTTGCCGCCATAACCAAACTACTGGTCGAACTTTGTGGAATCGAGCCTGAAAATCAGCAAATGACACCAGAAGATGGAAAGAAAGGGGATGACCCTACTAGCGATGTTTTGATACTAGCAATACTCATGCAGGTACCGTTTGAAATTTGGATCTGGCATAACATTGAGTTGTACGTCGACTTCAAGCTATCGGCTTATGCGAGGGCTGTTTTGACGTTGATTGAATTCCCTATCAGCGTTGCAGTGCTTCTGCAGCTCATAATACTTACGGCAAATGCTTTCGCAAGACGACGTTTGACTCTCACAGGGTCTCCGTACGTGGTCCCTGTTATACCATTCTACTGCCTACAATTTATTCTTGGGGCATTCAAAAAGCCATCTAAGGCAAAAAAGTCAGAAGCCTTCATCAAGCCGTCCCCATTCTGGATGCAAGGTTTAATCCGCACGATCGGTCTCATGCTTTGTACTGCTATTACTAGTATAGCTATTACTAAGCTGATTGGAGCCATTGGACGACTCATATTCTTCTCTAATGGGACCGAAATGACGGAAGATGGAGCAGCAGCAGCAGAGGCCAGCGGAGAATCTACAACTGACCAGGGGTACAATGATAGCGAAGAGCCTACACCTCCTCCTCCTCCGGAAGCGTCTGATGGATGGACTATTCGCAGGACTCTTAGATGGATAGGAAGAATGGGGTATAACGTAGATCAAGAAGTCACGCGAGCATTACTGTTGTTTTCAACAGCCAGTATCATAATAAGCTTTGCAATCTTCAACTTCATCACGACAATTCTGTACTACCTGGTGTATTTTGATGGGACAGGCACAGAGAATCCTGACTGGACGAGTGCTTTAGGATAAAAGGATTGTCATTTAAATGAATAAAAGAAGAAATGAGAGCGCGATAGGTCCATAAAATATGAAGTTTGAAAATTTAAGAAAGTAAGTTTGAGCAAGTTCAACACACACGTACATCTTTAACCGCTACCAGTATTCGGTACAAAAGTATCATCTCAAAAGAAATTTCTAGCACCAGTAAACTGAACGGAAGCATGGCCTCAGCCAAATGACAGAAATATCTTAACAAGGTCCTTCTCTATAGTTGTTGTTACAATCCATATTCCATTCCCACGCGGTTGTGACTTAGAAGTGAGAACACTCTCGGTACGATTCGTATCTGTTCGAATGCGGTCTGTGCGACTCATACGTTCCGGAGGATGACGTGTATGCCATCTCTGTGGACTCCAGGTCCACAAGTCGCACAGACTTGGCTCTATGCTCTGGTTTGTCATGGATGGCGTTGGCATAAATACCCGGATGGATGACGGAGAGGAGGACGACAGAGATGGCGATCATACTAGGAAGAAAGCAGAGTCAGACATGAAACGGAGAGGCGAAGCGGAGCAGAAATTTACCATCCATCAAGAATCATGAATTCAACTTCTTGTCGCATCATCTTTCCACCGACACCATCTGATAATTCCACTATACTAGAAATATTAGATCACTAACCCTACCAGAATGCAGACAATACTTACCGGTAAATGCAACGAGTGAAGATGACGAGGAATATGACAGTCAAAGAGATTAAAAAGGTTTTGAGGTCTTTTGAAAGATGTTTGAATACACTTCCCTGTTGGCGACGCACCCTCAAAGCAAAGTCAATAGCGAGGATACCAGCCACAGCCATCACCACAGCCTGGAAGGTGACACCGAATACCATGACATATGTACCGGCATCCCCCACCGTCTTGTTAGTTTCTGACATAGATGCCATGATGCCACCAATAGCCTGGGAGAAGAACCCAATCATATCGGCAGTAACAAATGGCCAAGTCCAGAACCTAGCAGGAAGTTTGGTATACTGTTCCCCAAAGTACTGAACCAGTGACCGAAGAGTCATGTATATTGCTGCCGCAAGAAACGAGGGACCGATCATAAGCAGCACGAACTGGATAGATGTCGATCCTCCGTCCCAAGGGTTGTTGGACATGAGCATCCGGCACGCATAGCCACCAGCCTCAATTAGGCTGCCGAGAAGAACGAGGATACTGTATCCTTTCCATTTTCGCCAGTAACGGATGAGGAAGTATACTTGAACTAAAGTGCAGATGCCGAAGATAATGGTGTAAAAGGCGTTGCCGCCCATGTTGGGGGCATAGCCATAGATAGTGTCTTCAACGGGACACTCTGAAGAAACACTTTTGCACTTCTCTCTTTGACTGCTCATGATTTCGAGTGATGAATAATCGATATTTGTATATGGACTCGAAGAGTAAGGCGGTGATTTATCTTGGAGGACGTGATAGTAGATACCTGTTGCAATGACTGAGTTGTTGATGTGAGACCCGAGTAGGACATGAGGACTCTTTTATCTGCAGTATGTTGCCTTGATCGGGGTCGGAATTTCCGATCGATACGAAAATGTGGCAGTGAGATGATATAGCCGTGTCTCTTCTCAAATCTTGGTGCCGTTTATGTTATATGAAACCATCAGCCGGGGATATCGGGATCCCGGATCGTCAAAACTATTCTTAAACTTAGACAAAGCCAATGGAGCGGGGAATCATGATTGGTCGTTAATGAGGCGCAAGAGAAACGTGGTTGGCCAACGGAAATCTTACGGGATTCCGGGCCTGATGAATACGCGGCATCATGATAAGGAGATAGGTAGCATAGCCCCCCGGATTGATTGAAACAGTGAGAAACTGTCATATTTTAGTTTTACTTTCTTACTCTTTATGTTTATAGTGCTTCATGTAGCTACACTTTCAGCTTATCGTTGTCCGGTATATTCTCTATGCTAATAACTGTTGAATTCGCTGCTGGGTCAATTTCTTGTGAGGCCATTGCTGCTGATCCTATCGTCAATCCGGAGAATAACGTACTACATAGCATAACTCTGGAATTCAGTCAGTGATTATAGTTTGACTTTCAATTGTTATGAGTCACCTTGACTTGAGCGCTTGCGCAATTTCTATGCCTCTTTACTACAGTGAAACCATTTTCTTTAACAAGGCACTGTGTTAATCACCCTAATCCCCGCTGGTATATAACCGGGTTTTCAAACAGAACTATGGCAATCTTAACTCTGCTACTGAGCTTCAACCGTTATAACATAAGAGAAAAGAGAGAGAACATATATTGCTGCAACCCGTCAAGGTAACCTCTGCTCCATAACGCCTTCTCTTGTGTTGTATAAGAGCTGACACTGATTCTTTAGCACTAATCACCGCAATCGTTAGGGAGAAAAAAGAAATAAACTATCGTATCGGCGAGCTATATCAAAACCATGTGCACAGCCACAACCCTATTTTACGACTGCAGCCGCTGTAAGGCTCAATTACGTACCGACTACAGAGTTGAAAGATGCGCAAGAGCCCGAAGGCGAGATGTTCAAACTTGCAGTCAACTTGAGACCTTTCAACAAAACGTCTCGGTGAGCTGGCGTGGGTGTAGTACATGTCTACAAGACTGGTCTGAATACCAGGCGGCTCTGTTACAGGGATACATTTGTGTGCCCTACCCGCTGTTCCCTAATGAGTAGTCTTGAAAGAGATAGTGGAGCTGGAATCTTGAGAAAGGTGCAGGTGTGTCTAGCCTGATGATGAAAACAAGTCTGTGAGATAACATTTCTTCGTTTGCGCATGTGACTGATGTGGCGGTTTATCACTGAGTCGGAGATGCCCCTTTTTAAATAAACATTGTTCAGAGAGAAAATATCACTCTCTTTCATAGCTCCTAGTCACCTTCTGATTACAGTGCCCATCACGGTACATCTCCGATATATCTATGGGACAAGGGCTGGCTTGAAACCTTTTCTTTCTTGATATCTACCAAAAATTTACCAAAAGACGGAGTCCATCCTGATTTCAACGACCTACCAGTACTACTATATCCAACGGAAAACTCTCCCAACCCATGTGCCACGTTATGGTTATAACATGGCGCTGCGCCCGTTGCAGTTGCCGAATATGTTCCGACACATTTGTCTTTACGAGATGTGAAGAGAAAGGGAATGAGCGAGACCCTTGCTCCGTAGCTTCAACTACTAAGGCAGATACAGGACCACGTACACTGTGGTTGGTGAATATGGGAGCTGGGTATCACCATATACCCATGCCGCCGTTCCGCCCGCCTTTTCTGTGAATGCTGAAACTGTTCGTCTTTACTTGATAAAGGCTTGGTAGCTAGACTATATGTCGCGTCTATAATGAGGCAGCATTTCCTCTGTGATAGTAGATATGAAGCTTTCAACTAAGATGCTCTCTCAGTTTCCACCAGAAGGCTCAGCTCCATCATGACTGGTCTGATTCTCAGCACGTCTTTTGATCATAGCTGGAATTCGGATCTTTTGGTGAATCACTGTTAAAATGCTATTGGCGGTTTAACAAATTCGTCCGGTATGGCATACGCAAGCTTGAGGGATGTGTGAATCAAGGCGGGCACATAGGTATTTAGGGCTGAGTACAAACCTCGAATGTATATTATTTCTCTATAACTCCAGAACAGTCATCGCAATAACTTATCATATTCTGCTTCTACACATAACTGCTATTGCTATTACGAAACCGCCACGGCTTTCAGAAAACATGTGCCACTACACCAAAACCATGCATCGGTGTATCCGTTGCGACAAACAAATAAAGGAAGATTGCGAGACAGATAAATGTGAAACCGCCAAGAAGGAGAATAAGCCCCCATGCACCCTAGGTGTTATCACCAAGACAGACAGGCTGAGGCATTGGCGTAACTGCCAGTTTTGCGTCCGAGCATTCAACGACTGGGTTGCTGAATATAATGCGGGTAACTATTGGACACCCAACCCTCCGTTTCAGCAGACACAGCTTTATGACTGAAAGACCACAAGACTTTGGGGGCACGTCAGTGTTAAGGATGTAGCAGGACTTAGTCAGGTCCTGGGAGGTTTATCTAGCTGATAGAAACAATAATCCTTGGTGATTCACTCTCGGTCCGTCTTCTGTGCAACCAAACTATGTGAGGCTGGTTTCCTAAATATCTCATTCCCATTCACTGAACGAGCAATACCTTCAGGCCACTCATAGTATGTGAATCACTAATCTCAAAGAAGTATATAAATCTCGTCAAACAGCCGCTTGAGATAATTCTTACTCCTTTGAAAAACAACACAATACTTCAATAAACTATAGCACAACTAGTACAACAACCTTTACGATATACAACACTACAACTTCACAATGTGCCACGTCGTTAGCATCATTTACAAATGCTGTCGCTGCAGATTGATGACGGGCAGCGACATCGAGATCCAGAAATGTGCCCTCGCTAGAGAACAAAAGGTCGAACGCTGTTCTCTTGACAAATGTGGAGAAAGCGACCAGGACAGAACCGTGCCTTGGGATAATTGCCACAATTGCGTTACTGAGTGGAATGCATGGGTTGCTGCGAAGAATGCCGGCAATGATTACACGCCTGATCCCCCCTTCAACGTTTAAGCTTTGTCTACCATGGGCCTTGTCTTGATGGAAGCTGATGAGGACGGGTTTGATGGCAAAGCTCAATGATTGTACCAGTTAGCAAGGGGAGTACTGCGGAATAGTATGTAGTAAGGTATACTACCGAAAAATAAAGCCTACTCCCTGAATCATCTCGTCTAAAACACCTGTGACATCTTGTTTGCCTTTAAATGTAATAACCCTTTTCTATTTCCATTCCATTTTACGAAGCGCTGTTGGCGGAAACCAGGTTTGTAGGCGAATCTACTTGCAATCCTCTGACACGGGATTCCGACCCTGTCAATTCCAGGGAATATGCACCATGGAACATAGATCTATTCCTTGTTTCAGTACACTGGTGACGTCGATATTGGAGATCTGAGTCAGCTCCGATGCAGCCTCAAATATTCCTTCAGTCGAGCCACTGAAACCTCGTAGATTGATACTCTGTTCAAATATGGAAGAAAACAGACTGCGTTTGTTTCGGGAAATGACTATAACTGTATTAGATTATTTGTACTTACAACGGGATTTGGGTGGTCTTACTGAGTTTCTTGAGGTCGTCAAACTCCTTGGTTTCTTGGATTCTTCTCTTTTCATGGTGGATTATCGTTTGTTCCATCACCTTCAGGTACTCTTGCTTATATTTCAAGAGCTCCTGGTTGGTTCTTAGGATCTCCACAAGAAGCTCCCACCGGGCAGTTTTGCCTGGCGAAGTCATTCGATGCGATCTGGAAACGGTAGCGCGAAACATGGTTGTTGTAGGTCGGTATTTGTATTCTACGATTCTGAATGGAGACTGTAGGTAAGCAGCTATTTATAGAATTTCTAGATAAGCTTTATTTGGTCACGATACGAGTCTAATCTTTCATCTAAAAGCTTCAAGGTAGAAGGGACTAACTATAGCCCTTATTGCGTGGAAGAATGTTCTCTATAAGGTTCTAGGCTCATAACTCGCTTTCCTGTCAGCTATTCTACAACTCACCTGAAAGGCATTGAGTGTGTTAAAAACAAGCTTTCAACCCCGCATTAATGGTCAGATTAAGAAAGAGTTTATCGGCGGTGAAAGGCACTTAACTGAAGTGGGAAGCTTGTTATCCTCGTCTGACATTGACGCCGCAAAATGTCGTCACTTGCTCTGCTTATGCGCCCTTGGACTGCGCCCTTCAGGTGATTGGATTGCTTGGCATGTTTATAGAGAGCAGCCAGCTCAGGCGAATAAATACTGACTGATATGACTTCTCTCAGTTTTGAGTTAATAGTTAATAAAGACGGTCAGTTTTTCTCTCTTTGACCACCAGTATGGCAACTACAAACACGATTGCCGAGTCTATCACGACTCCCATTCCAACTCCTTCGCGACAACAAGATGATGAGATCGAAATGTCGTCCATCAGTCGAAACCCACTCAACACCTCGAAGACCAGAACTGAGAATGAAGAAGTCCCACCAGATCACGCTACGAGCGCCATTCCTGATGGTGGATACGGCTGGACAATTGTCGCATCCTGCTTCGTCCTTCTGTTTTGGATAAACGGATACACCACTGCATGGGGTGTCCTTCAAGCTGCCATCGTTCAATCACCTCGACTACATACCAACATCCGCACCATCACCTTCGTTGGTAGTCTGTACATGGCGTGCATGGTCGCTTTTGGTCTTATATCAGTCAGGCTATCACGAGAATTCGGCATCCGAGTCACCAGCCTTATAGCAACCGTCCTTTTTGGAGCGGGTTTGATAATCACCAGTTTCACCCTTGAACATCTGGCAGGTCTTTTTTGTATCGCAGGTTTGCTCGTTGGGTTGTCCACTTCGTTACTGTACACCGCGACTAACACGATGCCAATTCAATGGTTCAGTCGTAAGCTCGGTACTGCCAATGGTATTGTCAAAGCTGGAGGTGGGGTTGGAGCAACTGTTCTGCCCATCGCGACACAGGCTATGATCGATAAAGTCGGGCTTCAATGGACTTTTCGGATATTAGGTGCTTCCATTTTGGTCACTGGCACTCCTTGCTCCTTGCTTCTCAAAGAGCGGACTCGTGGGGGTGCAACCTCGAGATTTGACTGGTCACAACTGAAGAGCATGCCATTTCTGACCTTGACCATGTCGGGTGCGGTTGGTGTGTTTGCGCTGTTTGTACCTCCTTTCTTCTTACCAGTCTTCGCGAGATCAATCGGTCTGTCGGCATCGACGGGTGCTGGTCTTGTCGCAGGATTTGGTGCATCGACGGCTGTCGGACGACTTGCCGGTGGTTGGGTATGCGATCGAATCGGTGCCTTCAATTCCCTCGCTCTCGCAGCTCTGATAAACAGTCTGAGTATGCTGGCTATCTGGCCTGTCAGTTCATCACTCCCACCACTCTTCGCGTTTGCTATCATCAACGGATGTGCCAATGGAAATTTCTTTGTTGCGCTTCCGACGGCTGTGGCTTCACTTGCGCCAGGATCTGCAGCTGCGTCTATCAGTCTGATGACATCATTCTGGACTCCTGGGTATCTGATGGGTGCTCCATTGGCAGGTATTCTGATTGATGCCATGCGTGCGTCAGAGGCTTCTTCGATTGGACCGTATAGGGCTGCAATCTTTTATGCTGCTGGTGTTGGATCAGCTGCTACGTTTCTGATCGCTGCGTCGCGGCTCATGTTGAGCAAGAAGTTGATCAAAAAGCTGTAGCTTCAAGTGGCATGTAAGCAACTAAACCGGCAGTTTGGTAGTTGTTGCCCTATAGAAACAGTCATGTGATTTTGATCGTATGCCGCCATTGCCTCCTTCTTACCCAACACTTCGCGATGTCATGTTTTGCTTTGCTCCTTGCTTCTTCAACTTGGGACTCTTTGCTTGTCTTCTTCAACTCCTTTACTTTTCTTTTCTTTTTGAACCCGAAATTCTTTACCACTATTTTTGCTCTCAATACGTTACTTTCAATGTCTCTTTTAGCTCTTAACGAGTTGATCGCAACGTCGCTCAAAGAAGATGACGACATGGCCATCGGCGGAGAGATGCCATCCCACATCGAATTGGACGACGAAGAGGACCCGCAGACAATAAAGTGCAAACAGATCGAGAGCCTTCTGGGAGAGTTTCCGTGGACTTAGTTGGGCCAGATCTCACCTCCTTCCATGACCTTGAGCTGGCTGGATCGTTTTGAACAACTCATCGCCCTACTCCTCAATGGGGTGCCCAAGTCCGTGCAAGAAGCAAGGCTGAGAGAGGCTCAGGCCGTATTGTTCTATCTTGCCGTCCGGGAAGAGCGCACTGTTGGATGTTTAATCTGTGACTTGGAACATCTTGAAAAAACGTTCCATTACATGGACATCCGAATAAACTTTTCTCCAATACCCCTCTCCGTTACAGGGGATAACGGCGAACTCTCTTGTCCCGCTGCGGCCGCAATTGGACCAAAATTGGAGATTGAGGATGAAACACAACCCTTCCTTCGACTGAATTGATAGGTATTCGGCAATTGTCAATGCAATTCTATTCTCAGGTGGGTGGGTGAGCTCTTGATACCCTAAACTCTCCAGCTAACAATCATTCACAACAGAGTCTTGATGGAGAGGGACGAATCGAAAGTGTCTATGATTAGCGAGACGACATGGTTTATCGGTAACGGTTATATGTCTTCCGCGTGGCAGTTATGTTATCGCTAGACTGTAGGGAACGGGAATGCTTAGTCAGTCAAGTCAGGCTTTACATCAATAAACAACCATTCCCCAACATTTAGCATTCCAGTGATTCACATGATCGGCTGCTCAAGTATCTGTCCGTTGAACCCGAAATAACTGTCAATGCAGATCTGCAGGCTGTAATTAACTGAAGCGGGGCCATCAAATCCTCCTTCCACATACGCCAATAAATTTGTAACGCTGAAAAAGTCAATTCATGGTTCGGCAAATGCTTAGATAGCACAGATAGCGCCTAGATAAAACTTTACAGCCCCCAGGCAAGCATAACAACGACGTGTCAACTAACACACTAACCCCAACTGGGTGAGACTCAGCGCCTCAATAGCTGACACTGCCTGCAAGAAAACGAAGATCACAGAGGGCAAAGCAAGGCTGCAACATCTGATACACGCTTATTACTAATTTCTTCCGCCTGTCTCACTTCATAGACGTCATATTCTTCCCATGCCACGCTTACTTGGGCAACTCGCTAAGCCCCTTTGTTGTTGGTCACTGTTTAGTGCTCACTCACTAGTGACCTGTGCTTGAAAGCTTGTTGGGCCCTTGTTGCTTAGCCCCCAATGCGACATGCCGTTTATCCTGAGATATATATTAACTGCCATTTGGCACCTTCATTGCCGATTGTCCTCTGCTTTACTTTGTTTTGTTTTGTTTAGAAACATAGACTCTTAAAAATGATATTCAATATCTTGGCTTTGTTGCCGTTGTTAGGTTTGGCAGCGGCCAACACCAAAACACACGATCAGACCTTCACTCCTGATTATGTTTTAGAGGCGACTCTCAAAGACATCAAGATTAATTGCAAGTCGAGATCATCTGTTGTTTTCAACGGCACATATCCTGGCCCCCCTCTTTATCTGAAGGAAGGACAAACAACGTGGATTCGAGTATACAACCACGTTCCAGATCAAAACCTCACAGTCGTAAGTACATAAGCGTATAGCGTATTCGCTCATGCATAAGCTGACACAAGGCTGCAGCACTGGCATGGAATAAGCCAACGAGCCGCTCCCTTTTCCGACGGTACTCCTCTCGTCAGCCAATGGCCCATTCCCGCCAACCATTTCTTCGACTATGAGATTAGACCTGAGAAGGGAGATGCTGGATCTTACTTTTATCATTCTCATGTTGGCTTTCAGACCTTGACTGCAAATGGAGTTCTGATCGTCAAGGATGCTGGAAAGCCCAAGTATAAGTACGACGGAGATATCCCTCTCATTGTGGGTGATAACTACGCTGCCGAAGATCATACAATCGAGGCTGGTCTTCTCGGCGACCCGTTCAAGTGGTCTGGTGAGCCCCAGGCTATTACGCTGAATGGCAACACCGGTAACCAGAGTTTCGAGGATGCGTCAGACAAGAGCTGCCAGCCTCATGTCATTGAAGTCGATCCTGGCAAGAAATACCGTCTTCGATTCATCAGTTCCACTGCCCTTTCCATGATCAAGCTTGGAATCGATGATCACGATAACTTGACTGTCATTGAGGCTGACGGCTCTTACACAAAGCCTGCTTCTATCGACCACGTCCAAGTCTCATCTGGCCAGCGATACAGTTACCTTTTGGAAACAAAGTCTGCAAAGGATGTCTGCCGAGGGAAGTCACAGTTCTGGGTCCGATACGAAAGCCGTGATCGGCCTGCTCAAATTAACGGTTACGCTTTGCTCAAGTACCGATGCCCCAAGGGGCCCAAGTTGCCTAAGAAGCTTCCTGTAACTTCGCCTGTTGTTCTTCCCAACAAGACATACGATTATCTCGAATATACCCTTCAAGGGCTTTCTGAGGAGAACAACAAGGCATTCCCTCGCCTGGAAGAGGTTACGAGAACTGTTACTATCCAGATCAATCAGGTTCTCACTACTGGCCAATATGAGAACGGAACTTTGAACGGCACTGTCGCTTGGGCCCAAAACGGCCTTCCTTGGCAGGAAAGTGTTCAAGCTGAGCACAACCAAGTCCCATACCTCATCCAAGTTTATGAGAACGGCAAAACTCCCAACTACGACCTCGCCATAGAGCACCATGGGTTCGATCCCGAGACAAAAGCCTTCCCCGCCAAGGTCGGTGAAGTTCTCGATATCGTCTGGCAAAACAACAACGGCCCAACAGGTGGTTGGGATTTCCATCCCATGCACGTCCACGGTTACCACGTCTACGATCTGGGTTCCGGAAACGGCACATACGATGCGCAGAAGAACGAGAAGCACTTCAAGGACTTCACACCAGTTCTTCGCGACACTACCAACTTGTATCGATATGCCGTCAAGGGTGTTGCTCATCACACTGCTGGCTGGAGGGCGTGGAGAATCCGAATCACCGAAGAGAACATTGGTGCTTGGATGATGCATTGCCATATCCTTCAGCATCAGGTTATGGGCATGGCTACTGTTTGGGTGTTTGGTGATGCTGAGCAGATCAAGGGCAAGTTCCCTGTTCTGCCATACTCCCAGGGATATCTGAACTATGGTGGTAGTGCTTATGGAAGCGAGGATACTCCTCCGTATGTGAACCACTACTACAGCACTGATAAGTAAGAGGAAGCGGAAGGTCTATCAAGACTTGGATAATTGTATCATTGCAGAGTTCAAGTTTAATCTTCAAAGTTTATACATATATTATTTACTGCAATTGGTCCCTAGTCATGGTGATTTCCAAATTAAACCGATCCTTGAGTGATCTGATCTTTTCCTCGCATGAGATACCAAATGAGCCCTTTACAGGTTCTGGTAAGTAGACACTCGCCAATGACTTTGCGTACGACAGTGCCCCGCTCTCTAATTCTGCCTCAAAACCCAGAAGCATCTTTTCAGCCTGATCTTTCCCGTTTACCTGCTCATTGTAATAGGGCTGGAAACAGTACAAGGTAAGATGCTCAACAGTTGGACAGAGTGAGGGTCCAATACGTCCCGCAGGGGAAGGGTTCTTTTCACCAGTGAGGAACTCCCAAGGGATTCTCAGAGTCTTGAGCTTCTGCATCTCACTCAGCCGAACAAGTGAGCCTCGATACGTAATCTCAGGCGGATTCCCATCCCACAATCCGTCGGTTATCTCGGTATGAACCTCCAGCTCTTCCAGTGAATCACTGACCTTGAGAAAAGCCTCTCCCATCTGGTCAAGCTTGACAATCTCATCGTTAATATGGTAATCAAGCTCCTTCCAGTAAAACCAATTAAACCGTAACTTCTTAAGGTTTGTAGTTGAAGCTAAAATGGAGACTAGATTCATTTCGCGAACCCGAAAAAGCTCCAAATTGGTTAACATTTCTGGATTTGGAGCTGAAGCGCCAGAAGGCCATGAGAATCCATCAATGGGATTTTCGAGTGCTGTAGAAAGATGCTGGATCTGCGGGAAATAAAACGAGCAGAGGCCTTTTTCTGTATTTTCCGGCAATTGCTTGAAGAGGCATCCTGGGTTGAAGTTCGGCTCAAGTGTGACGGACTTGAGTAAGTGAAAGCTCGGGAGGGAGTTTCCAGGCGATACTTGAGACGTTCCGCAGAGGGCCAATCTAAGCATGGTTCCTAGGAAGTTTGTTTTACTGAACCAGTTGGCGGAAAGGAAAAGCCGTTGGATGTTTGGTGCAAGGGAAGTAAGAATAGCTGCAGTAGCTTCACAAGCTTGAGATTGATTACTTATCAGATAGTGCAGCTCGCTCCCCGAATCAGAGTCAAGGTGGGCATCTTTGTCTTTAAAAAGGATCCTGTGCATCCAAGCATCAGCCGTAGGCTGCGAAACACTTGTTCTCCCGATAACCGCAGTAAGCTTTTCGAGTGGAATAGGCGGGGGTTCCAGTTCTTCTAGCGTCCCATATGGGTATGGAGGGCTGTCGTAGTCGATCCACTCACCACCACCGAATTCGAGAGAGCGAATATAGGCGCATAAATCAGGTCTGTCTAGCAACGTCCGAAGCAGTTGGAGCAGTTGCCTAATAGGTGAATAGTAAAATCTATTCCAAACTATTTGGACATTGCAATAAACCAGAGGCTCGACGTGGTGGTGTATGTCGCGACATGCCTGAGATAGATTCGCGAGGTCGGCTTGGGAGAGGTATGTAGCGATGTGGGATAGGATTTCTCCAATGGAGAGAACATCACTTGCTGATGAATTCATTATTAGAGACCTTTTGAGGGTAGTAGAGACCAGAAAGCTTATGTGCGAGTCGTGTAAAGGTAAATGAACAGTATGGCTGAGTATGTTTATGTCTACATGAGTCATTTGCAGTCAGATCAGATAGATTCGCATGGCATGATGTGTCATTGCCATTTCGGGTTAGATTCATATTGTGCGGGCAGGCTTGGCTACCTAGAAAATGGAATCAAAATTGATGAGTGCGCCTTGTACAACATCGTTCCGGCGATCAGACCCGCTCGCATAATACTGTTGGCGGTTGAAAATGTGGCCTGAGTCTCGTTCTAGCGTTTCAAGTCGAACCAAAATAGACCATTGACTGCATGTATTGAAAATTCCTCGTCATAGATTAGTTAAGACAATATCGCAAGAAAGGATAGGCGAAGCGGATGATACTAAATATCCTTTTAAGTTGGCCGATATCAAGGACCTGCATGGTCATTCATGTTAATGCCTCAGACAGAGTGAGAAAGCTTGGTTGCCATTTCTATAAACACAAAAATCATGGGAAGACACAAAAGCCAAGTGGAGCTTTTATTGCGAATAGTAGAATTACAATGCAGTTAGATAGAGAACGTGGAATTTACAAGGTAATAACAGACCTTTCATTTATATATCATTTATATCTCATTTATAGACTATATTAAGATTCTCTCTCTTCTTAATCACGTTATCTTACACTTGGCCCGAAGTTGCCAGAGGAGAAGCCTCTTGAATATGATGCGCTTCCATCTTGTAACCCTTAAACTTCCTCGCTGACAATCCAATCTCAAACATATGATCAATCTCAATCGCACTTCTTCCCTTCATCTCAGGAATGAAAAGCCAACTCAGCACAGCGCTGATGAGAGACAAAGCAGCGAAGATAAATCCGGTTTTGGCTCCAAGAGCCGCCTTATCCTGGCTGTACAACAGAGGCATCGCAACAGCCAGTGTGATAGATATAGCCTTCTCAGCTACAGCGCTCAAACCTTGAGTTAAAGAGCGCAATTGGAGGGAACTAGTCTCTCCCAGGATAGCGTAAGATGCAGGCCAAGCACCCAAACCGCAGATAACAATAACGGAGATCATAAGTCCTGCAGCTACCCAAGCAAGGGTTTCGCTGTGCCAAAATCCGGTAATGCCCATAGCTCCCCATAGACCTGCAGCGATTACTAAGGATGGTATGATCATGTTTCGACGGCCGGTTCGTGAAAGAAGATAGAAACCGATTCCGTTACCCAGCATTCCTGCAACAACACCAGCGGCCATGACCATCATGGAGGGACTTGACTTGAGGCCCAAAGAGTTGAGGAAGATACTAGCACTGGAGAGAAGTTCCATACCGAAGCCAGCTGGCAGTAGAGTAGCTAGTGTGACGATTAGAGTTCTGCGAAGATTGGTGCCTTTGAGACAAGCCCAGTACGTCGCTGATCCAGTCAAAGCCTTTTCTTCTTCGATCGTAGCGCGGATTCGCTCAAGTTGTCCGTACGGGTTCACCTTTGGCGAAAACAGTCGTGTTGCCGATCTGAGAGCCCGCGATTCCTGATTCTTTCTGATCAAATGGGCAGGACTCTCAGGCATGAAAATAGAGAGCAGAAGAGGACCCAGGGCAAGAATCCATTGTGAAGCAAATGCACCCAGATAGCCATTGCTTCCCTTGATTTGGTTGATAAACAATAGCACAACCAAACCAATGAGTTGACCAAGCAATGTGAAGACGGGGAAAAGAGCCATAGCGGATCCACGTAGCGATGTAGGTGTGTTCTCAGATACCCAAGTAACCAAAGCTGTCTTGTTAATACCAACAGTAAAAGCCTGGACTGTCAGACCAGCGGTGAGCATCATGCGCTTCGAATCCAGAGACTCGGGGAGATGCGAGAAGAAGAGGCAAGCAATAGCAACGATGGAAATAAGTGTTCCCACCAAGAGGGTGAGTTTGCGGCCAATGCGATCTTGAAGCCAACCGCCCAGGAGACCACCGAGTGCTGCACCGGCCGGTGGAAGACCCATCCATAGAGAAAGCCAATTTCCTGGAATTTCCATCTTGCCGTGGATCTTGTCTCCGTAGTCGGCCTTGAAAGTATCAACACTGGCGACTGCTCCGACAATAACTCCGTCGTAACCCATTCCGATGACGGGGATTGTCATAGCGAAGCAATATCCTGCGATTTTGGGGTACTTCTTCAATGCTTGGCGCAGAGGCATTTGCGTATCCTCGTCATCTTTTGATGATGTATCTTTCTTTGATGCCGAGTCTTGAAGTGAGAGTTGAGATGTGTAGGGGTTGTAAGATGTGACATCTTCATCTTCTTGTGGCACAGTTTGCCATGATCTTGTCATTTCGAGCTCATTGTAGCTTGGGTGAAGATGACCAGGATCTTGGGGGTCGCTATCGCGGCGGTCGTGATAGCTCATGCTGGGCTAATTTTAGCGAGAAAAAAAAACAAAGTTAGCGAAAATGGCCTTGGCCTGAAATGAAGAAGTGCGTGAATGAAGATGTTGAAGATGGGATTGTAAAAACCGCGGCAGTCAGCATTTTTAAGATGATTGATCCTACAGCTCAGACCTCGCACTTTTTGGATTAGGGGCCCTCGGACTCGAGTTTTGAACTGCCCTACGGACGTTTAATCGTGGAGGAGCTCGCATTATCGCTAAGCACGAATCCTTCAGCGCCAATGATACTCTAATGCGAATAACCAGCCAATTAGATTGTTGTTGGTCCGCGTTGAAACAAGGGCTGACAAGGCGCAGTCAGCAAAAGGTGGAGATTGTCCAATTCCAACGGATCTCGGACTTGAGAAAACAGGCATGATCCGAGGGTATAGATTGAGGCTTGGTTAAAAGGATCGTCATATCATTGCGACAATAAGATAAATTAAGGAATAATTACTCCGTATACCAACGTTATTGGTTTCACTACCAAAGACACTCTAACACTCTGCGTGCGACACCATCTTGGTCTTGATGCTGTGCCGCAAACCAGTGTCACGATGAATCAAATCCACCAAGGATACTCCACAACTCCATTTTTAACATTGACAGTATCATTGAGAGCATAAACTAGCAATCTTACCAAACCGGCACTTGGGTTCGATTGCCGTTCACTAGTTCTTTTATCGAAAACCGTCGGATTAAATGAGCCCTATGAGGCTTTTTCATGTCCGACGGACTTGAAATCTGACACGCATTCTTATTTTGCGGGGCTGGCCTGGTGTGTTGCGAAATTCGCAGGCTTGAGCGAAGTCCGCCTCTCGGGTAGGAAGCTTGGCGATTTTGAATGTATATGTAAAGCAATGATAGACCTTGGAAAAAAGACGGTGAATCAATCAACAGTGATCTGTTACAATTGCTTATTGTTTCTTTTGTAGAGAGCGTTTTTGGCCGTCCTCAGTACGTCCAACGTGGTAAACCACTCATCGCGTTCTTCCTTTTGTTTTGTCTCCATCTCCAGTAACCTCACGTTGTTCCCTACCTGATTTTCCTACCCGATTGTTATGGGCGAATCAACATTATTCCCTGACTCAAAAATGAGCTCATCGACCATGGAAGAGTCAAAGTTAAAACCAATATGCCAGATAATTACACCAGTCGGCATGATGGGCTACGGCTTCGACGAGACCCTCACCAACTACGAACTTTCTCGCCTTGTCCCGAACGGTATCCCAACAGCTATAATCCTAGACTCGGGATCTACAGATAGTGGACCACAAAAGCTTGCATTAGGATCCATGTCTTGTCCACGTTCAGCTTATGCCAAGGATCTTGCCAAGTTACTTCGACTTGTCCATACATTTCGAGTACCCCTCATGTTTGGGTCTGCTGGTGGCGATGGCACTGATGATCATGTCAAGATCATGGAGGATATTATACAAGAAATAGCCGCTGAAGAAGAAAACAGGTATACTATCGCAAGACGTCCGACGTCGTTTGCTAACACTGGTAGGGACTATTCTTTTAATACGATATCTTTATTCTCAAACATCAATAAAGAGATTATCCTCGACCGCTTTAGACAAGGTCGGCTCACTGGCTGCGGACCTTGTGTTCCTCCCGCCACAGAGTCTGGAATCGAAGCATCCCTCCGAGTCGTCGCTCAGATGGGATACGAACCTTTTCTCGATGCTATGAATGCCAGACCCGACTTCGATGTCATCATTGGCGGCAGAGCCTACGATCCATCTCCATATGTTGCATACTCTGTGCATCAACTGATGCGCCAGTCGAATAATCTTAGCGCAGAGGAGCTTCATTCTCGTTTAGGAGGATTCTATCATATGGGAAAGATCCTAGAATGTGGAGGACAATGCTCCCTTCCCAAATCTCATGGTGCGGTAGCTACCGTTTATGAAAACGGCTTATTTGATGTTCGGCCAACAGAACCTAGCTCGAGATGCACACCTCTATCTGTCGCCGCACATACACTGTATGAGAATACTAGACCCGATATCCTTCGAGGCCCGGGAGGTTCACTCTATCTTCAAAACTCCAAGTATGAGCAATTGCCCGATGGAAGGTCCGTGAGAGTAAGTGGTAGTAAGTATTGCTCATCGGAAGAGGATGGCGAGCCATATCAACTCAAGCTTGAAGCTGCACGTATCATTGGGTATCGCTCAATGTTCATGGGCAGTGTAACAGACCGTAGGAACTCCAACCAGCCAAATTCTACTCAGTGCCTAATATGTATAGATATTCTTGTCCCTCAAATTGACAAACTCCTCGCTCGCGTCAAAGCTTATGTTCACGAACAACATTCCGACATCACTGGCCAATGGAAGCTTGACTTCCATGTATACGGAAAAGACCAACATACTCCAACTGGACCGGGTCAACTTTTCATCGTAGCAGAGGCACTTGCACCGACGCAGTTACTCGCAAATAGTATCGCATCCAAAGCAAGAGTTGGCATGATTGTATGTACTCGGTCAAATATTTAAACTCGGCTAACATTTAGTAGCATGCGCCTTATCCAGGTCAGAAAGCAACAGCAGGTAACTTTGGGTTCGGTCTTGGTGGTCTCATGGAGATCGAGCTAGGTCCTTGCGCTGAATTCTCGTTGTATCATCTTATGGAATTGGAGCCGAACGAGAAGCGGCTATATTCGAGTACTAATGAAGGGTCGTGCACCAAACTTGAGGGTTCGCTGCTCAGGGGAACGATCTCGATATTCGGAAGGAGGTCTCGGGAAACCACGAACGGACAGTCTAATGCGTCAAAAGCCGAGATCAAGGCTCCTTCACAAGCAGACTCGAGCCGGCAGCGGAATGAGCAGGACCCTAGCCAAATCATCAAGAGCCCGCAAACTTTATCTGATCTATGCCGCATCGTCAGATCCAAGAACGCTGGCCCATATGAGATAACGATAGACGCTATATTCTCGTCTAAAGAAGCTTACCAAGCCGTCAAGTCTTCAGACCTCCTCTCTGTTAGTAACGTCGCGAACACCCTCAACATTGCAGAGGAAGACATTATCTGGATTGGATTCTTTGATCCAGCCATATCCTTCAAGGTTACCATTCCAAGAATTCGATCAGGTCAAAAGAAGTCGGCCGGCGGGTTCATGGAAAACGACATCCACGGTTCTCAGGAACATATGGGACTTGCAAGTCTCAAGCTTCCCGAGACATGATTCAACCTATAGTCTTGATTATGACCAGGTGACAGGGTAGTCACCGTCCAGCGTTGTCGGGTCAAACTGTAGCAAACTCGTATACGGGTCATTCCAAAAGTTTCTCAGAAACTCTGGATGATTGATAACTTCCGATTGATCCTGAACTGACTCTGGTGGATTTCTTTCTTGCGGAACATTCCCATCACCTTCCTCAACTTCAACGGGCTTTCCACGAATTTTGCCCGCTGTATTAATCCCATCAAACATCAACGACACGCCCATTCGATGATTCAACGCCAACTTCGCTTTACTCTCGTTGTTGGTACTCTCTCTCCCAAGAGCTTCAAAAACACTCGAGCTGCGGCTAAACTCATCTTTTGGATCAATCGTGCATGCTCGGCAGAGATGTTGTGTCATTGCAACGTGGTTGGCGACAACCTGCCTCTCCTCTGGACTGTCTGAGTTTTGGCGAATGAAGAACTTGAGGAGGAATATTGTGGAAAAGGCGAGACATCTGTGGCGATCTTTTGGCTGACATCTTTCGCGTCGGATGGCGCTGGCTTCTTCCGAGTTCAATGGGCTGCTACGAATGGCGCGGGTTCCAATATCGACTATTCGTAGTGCAATGTCTCTGGCCGTTCGTAATAGGATCTGCCGAGAGGACGAGTTGGCTGAAAACTTGGTGATCAAAAGGGTGTATATGTGTATCTTGGCGTCTAGGATGGCGTATTCGACAATGTCCTTGGCTTCTTCTCCAGACGGTATCTCGTTCTTCAATGCGTCCAGCTCAGTGTCGAAGAGTCGCAGAAATGAGGAGCTGGTGCCGTCTGCCAACTCGTGGTTAAGTAGTGCTGTGAACTTGGCAACTGCGAGCTGTATGCGGACCTCGATAGAGAAAGCCGGTGGTACTGTTTGTCTTTTTAAGAATGCGTGGATGGACGCAAAGTCCAACTCAGATTCGATAGGGCACGGAAGGCCTAGATGGAGACTCAGTCTGTGTATATCAGTAAATATCATTGCATTCATGATCACGGTTCAACTCACGACGTCGCGACGCTGAAACAAGATAGCCAAGTGTTAATTCTAGATCGAATACTCCCCGAATTAACTCCGATGACACGAAGAGAAGGGATTGTTTGCTGGCGATCAAGACTCAGATATCGAGCTGCATGAATAGCCACGCCGCAATATAGCCAGCTGGGTTCTTTCCACTGCTTGTCAATAGGGAGTGGCCAGTTGCAAAGCAGTAACAAAGCCTGGACCTCGCACAGAGGCAGCGGAGCGTCAATCAATGTCTCTTGAACAAGTCTTTCATAAGCCGGCCTAATCATCTGGAATAAAGCAATGTTCTGCTGCTCAGGCAAGCGGCAGAGGACTATGGTAATAATAGTCCAGAAGAGAAAAGGCTGACTGTCATATGTTACTTGAGCTGAGAGTGATCCAACTACTGGTAGCCTAGGACGCATATACTCGGCAAATCTAGGAAGAAATAAGTACCTGAGCAGGATTTGAGAGACAAACGTACACCATGAATGCTTCTGTTGCAACAGTGGATTCTATAGTAACGCCTTTCAAGGTTATAGTGAAAGGGACGAGCTGAAAGTCATCTACACCATCATCTTGAGCCGATGGCGAACTGCTTTCAGCTGTTGAGTCTGTCCTTATTGTCGGATGATCTTCAGTGCGATGCGTTTGATTCCGAAGCTCCTGAAGCTCTTTACTCATAGCCTCCAGTCGCCTTACTCACGGTCAGTGATGGATCAAATCAAGGGTCGTCTGTACATACTTTCTAGCTGGTGTCCTTTTGAAAGTGGCGTCCACGGTACAGAACAAATGCCTTGCATGGCATCGTGAACAAGGGTCTGGGAATCTCTCCTTGGAGTCACATCGTAGCTTGACGGGTCAGCTTTTAGTCTCGGCCGAGTTCAACGGAAGATTCGGGATACCTTTGCCTGCTTGCACTCAGTGCAGGCTTTGACAGGCCGTGATGCTAGGTTACTCTGAGACATCAGATGTATGTTACACTTCGCGAATTAGTAGTGAGCCTTGACCGGACGCCGTATGATGTAGGCTGTAGGAATAGGGAGATGAGGATATTCGTAAGTTGGTTCTTCTTGCTAGAAGCATATCGATAGCGTTATAGACCAAGAGGTTTAACTAATGAAGTAGGATCTGCATAGAGACGTATCCGGATCTAGCCGGGAATAGGCGTTTCTAGCCAATTAGCAGAGCTGCACTATTTTTAGCTCCTGATAAATTGGTAGGGGATGGGAAGCCTCCTTTTGATACTATTATTTCTCTCTATTCTTCAGAGCCTGTGGACTAACTGGACAATGACTGTGTGTGTGTCATACCGGATTCTATGTGACTTATATCGCTTGCGTATGCTAGAATATGCAACATTATATACCTGTTTCTTGTCCTTATAGTGTCTGGTCTATAATCAATGGCATTACAACCTGACATCGCTGGGTGAGGTAAAGGCCTTTCTGATGTGAACTACCTAAATGTTACTTAAGTTTAGGCATAAGTTTAGAATATTTCACAGGAGTATGTTGCTGGTGGCCTGAACTCTTGGGACGCAATGACACAGGTTAAAAGGATGTCCTCGTAAATGGTCTTCATTTGACCTGTCAGTATTATTATTGGATATTGGAACAATTTGATCTGCAGATATCCATATTGCCTCGAAGATTCAACTGAAATCATTTTGAAAGTCCTTCTTGTAAACAAGCCTTCAGATCCCCATCAACACGCCCAAAGTATTCTACAAACGAATTAGCAGGATTATCATTCAACTGGTGCCGATCACTTACCAATGACTTGATTCTTCATCTTGTCAGGAATATCCTGCAGCGTCGGAAGAATGTTATGCAAGAATTGTTCTTTGCCCTTTGGTTCATTGCAAATGATTTTCCAAAGAGCTCTAGGCTGCTCATAATCCTTGTCGGTCATCGAAGTCGCGAAGGATGTCACATGTCCAGACCAATCTTCATGCGTTGGTACCTGAACACGTTTACTCACACTGATTGGGCGGATTTCCGAACCCACGTAGTCTGGATCCCCTCCATAGTTGCCGTTGATTGTACCTGGGCCGTCGCGGACGTATGGGGCGTAGACTTTGTTGATGGGCTTGTTGCAGGGAAGTTGGAAATAGTTGGGGCCAACACTGACAATCGTTAGATAAGATATGAATATTTGCTTATAGACTTACCGATAACGGTGGGCATCTGGGTAGCTGAACATTCTTGCTTGCAAGACGGGGTCTGCAGATGGTCCAATGCCTGGAACCATGTTCGAAGGCGAGAAGCATGCCTGCTCCAAGTCTTGGAAGTAGTTGTTAAGCTACCAAACCACGTCAGTGTACAACGAGAACGCAAAGGGATAGAGAACTCACATTCTTCGTCAGAGTCATTCTACCAACAAGTCTAAGAGGATACTTCTCAAAAGGCCAAGTATACGTATCGTCAAACACATCAATCGGAGCATCTTTAACCTCATCTGGCTGCATCACCTGGATATAAACACCCCAGCTCGGATAATCACCTCTCTGGATGGCTTTGAATAAGTCTTTGACGTGATAGTCTGGCTCAGTGCCTGCCAATCTCTGAGCAGTATCGGCATCCATTGTCTTGATACCGTCATCGGGTCTGAAGTGCCACTTGACGTAGACATAGCTTCCGTCCTAATTATTGTTAGTTTGGGATTGTTGATGTCCCTCCTTCATTACTTACAGCCTTGTTCAGCGTGTAGGTATGAACACTGAAGCCATTGATGTTTCTCAATGATGCAGGAATACCGCGCTGTCCAAACAGATGCATCAAAGCGTGGCATCCTTCGGGGTTGTTCAAATGAAAGTCCCAAAACATGGTGTTATCAGGAACATTAGTCTGAGGGTGTCTCTTATGACTTCGGTTCATGGAGGGAAATTTGATCGGATCTCTGATGAAGAAGACTGGAAGGTCATTGAAGACAAAGTCCTGAATACCTTCTTCGGTGTAGAATTTGGTCGCCCAACCACGCACATCACGGACAGTGTCGCTAGAACCCTTTTCACCTCCAACGGTAGAGATTCGTGTGAGGATTCTAGTTTTCTTACCAACTCCAGTGAGAAAATTTGCATCGGTGAGGTGGGAGATATCTTCGAGGACTTCAAAAACACCAAAGGCGCCCGCAGCCTTGGCGTGAACGCTCCTATAAACTCATCTCAGTCAATTATGCTTTGGTCAGGATAAATATCTTACCTTTCTGGAATACGTTCACGGGCGAAATGAGCGAGGACTTCAATTGTCTGAGTGTCGCTCAAGACAATTAGTCCACCGTTGCTTTTTCCATATCGTACTTGCTGGACTGAACCCGGGTTCTCACTCGGTTGCCCTGGTAAGTTTTGTTAGACAGGTCTTGCGGTTAGACATGATGGAATGTTATTACCATTGGCAAGGGTTGACGTGGGATTTCCCTGAGACTAAGCATTCGTGAGTTCTGAGTAATTGATAGTTCCTTGGGTGAATCGCTTACCATTTCTAATAATTATCAGCAGTTTATCAAATTACTGGCAGGAATACTCAATACAATCGCCAAGCCAATACCACCCGTTGATAGACGAAACACGGCTCATCTTATCACCTCCATTTCCCATCCCCAAGCCTCATCTATCGTCAATGGCGGATTACTCGGAAAATCTCAATTGAGTTCAATTACAAAACCCCGCACTCATATAGCAGCCACTTTGTCATGATGATGACGAAGAATGATGCATATCACAAGTCAATGGTAAGCTCTTGATAATAACCCCGCTTTCATATGAATATCAACAAAATCAACCATTCACAAGAAAGATATTACAGGATATTATCTCCTCCATTGGACCTATAAGAGACGAAATAAGAGGAAATATGACGTCTATCAATGTCGGTGAATCGGCCCTACGCCCTGAATGAACTAATGAGAATCTATGATAAAGTTCCTGAGTGAGACGGCGTGTCTATCGGCCAATCGGGGGTGCAGTCAGATGAAAAGGTTTACCATCCCCTTGGCCTGTGCTAAAACTGCCACCATCCCTCTCAAATTCGTGAACAAATCAAATATTATTCCAACACCGATATCTCACTAGACTAGACGACATTGGTATGAACGCGGATGTATGTAGGGAAGCCATGGAGGAGGTGTAAGAAAAACATATCAATTGACTTGACGAAAAACGAATACTCTTGTCGCTGTGTTTTCTTCACCCTGGAGATGATATCAACATCGCATCTGACAACGCCCGCGTCTCATGCGCGGAAGAACCTTCTTCTCATTCAGGAAAAGACAAAATTTCGAGAAATGAGGTGTCAGAATGTAATCAAGAACAGACCTTGGCAGCACTGTAACATCTACCTAGATCCCCTGCAGGATGCGTGACGTAAACTTTGTGCTCACTTGGTGATCTCTTATTGGCTTCGTAGTCTTTCCCGATCAAGCCCAGCAGCACCAGCTACGTTTATGACCCGCTTAATTCTCACTATCTGCCTCGGTACGTAGTATAAGGTTGATAAGCCCAATTTCTGAACCCATCTCCGCTTCCCCCTCCCTTTTTGCTTTCCTCATAGTCAACAGTGGAACTACTGAGTATCATTTGTGATCATGAAGACTACCAATCGCCCTGATGAGTGGAAGATTGAGCAGGGTATGTCCGGGGCCGTTCTACCGGTCCTGGATATGACTGGGCCAAAGACCAAAGCTCTGGATATTCAGACCTTTGGGGACCTTACAAAGGATGAGGAGGCTATCAAGGCCGTTGGTGATCGTGACAAGCTCTTCGCTCGTGAGCGAAAGGGCTGGGTTGGGTAAGCCAACTAAACCAAGGGTCCACAGCAACCTGGCTAATCGATACAGCTATGTTGAGTGGGAAAACTATCCAGACAAAAAAGCTGCTGCGCACAAGATCTTGACAGCTCAGACTTTCCCTCCCAACCCAGAATTCCAGCTTGGCCCTATCCCTGGAACCAACCCTGTGCTTCCAGGTACTCACTGGAAGATGTGGCATCATGCCATCGGTGGTGAACTCTCCAGCGTTCCTGAAGACTCATGGGCTACTGTCCTCAAGGAGAAGCACCCGGATATGCTTCATCTTCTTCAATTCCCTTACAACGGCGAACCCCCAAAGCGTTTGGTTACTGACAAGGAATTCACCCCGAACTCTCTCCACTTCGTGCGAAATCATGGAGGAATTCCCATCATCAACAAAGATGACTTCAGTTTCCTCATGGATGGTCTCGTCAAGAACCCGCAGTCTTTTACTATGGATGACATCATGGATGAGTCAAAGTTCCCACGTATGAAAAAGGACGTTACAATCCAGTGCTCTGGAACTCGTCGTATTGAGCAGATTCTCAAATATCCTGGCCAGGGTGATGAAGTCCCACAGGCACCTTGGGCTGAGGGAGCCATCGGCACTGCCAACTATGTTGGTATCAGTCTCAAGAAGGTCATCAAGGCCTGTGGCGGCTTGATTGAAGGTGCTAAGCATCTGGAGCTTTACGGTGCGGAGACTTACTTCAAAGACGACAAGGCCATGAACTATCTTGTCAGTGTTCCATGGTCCAAGGTCAAAGCCAACGAAGTCATGCTGGCCTGGGAGATGAACGGCGAACCTCTTCCCCGCATCCATGGATACCCTCTTCGAATTGTGGTCTTCGGCTATATCGGAGCTCGAAGTGTCAAGTGGCTCTACCGTATCAAAGCTATCAAGGAGCCCTCAAGAGCCCCAGTTCAAAGCCAGGAATACCTCTACTTCCCCCAGCAAGTGGGCAAGCATAACTTCAAACTTACGGATGGTATCCAGATCCAAGAGATGCCTGTCAGTTCTGCTATTATGTCACCCTGGACCAAGCAGGTCTGTATCCACAACGGTAAGATCCGCTGCAAAGGCTGGGCCTATTCCGGTGGCGGTCGATGGCCTGAACGCGTTGAGCTGTCCAATGACGGTGGTTTCAACTGGTATACCGTCCCACTGGAGAATCTCTCCAAGAAACGCAAATGGACTTGGCGTACCTGGGAATTTGAACTCCCTTGCGACGTTGAAGGTTGGGTCGAGATCGTCTGTCGCTGCTGGGATAACTCCCTAAATACTCAACCTCCCGATGTTCGAACCGCGTGGAACTGGGGACTTCACGTCACCAGTTCCTGTCACAGAATCTCCATTTATAGTGTCAACAAGTCCAAGGAGATCACCAAGGCTCGGATGGAAGAGTTTGACAAGAAGGGTATTCCCTTTGGTCCCGTTACTGTTCCCCTGGCGTTCCCTTCGCAGAGCTGGGATGAGTATGACAAGTTCTGGAAGGAGCATGATCCTAGAGATGCCTACGATGAGGTGTGAGGAGTCTAAAAAGAAATGGAGTTGCGGACACGAAATAGTCAAAATTGTTATATTTCCTTTTTCAAGATAGGCAGCTTCACTGCGCAGTTGTATTCTCGGTCAGATTTTGTCAAAGTGTAGCTAATATCAAAATATTCTATTGCTTTGGGGCTTCAGCAGTCATTTTGATATCACCTCTCTATCCAATGTTATCGGCGAAAAAGGTCATTTCAGTCCCTCTTCTTCCTGAAAAGCAACAAAACTCCCATCATGTCACCCTTGAGCATCTCCTTGCCCTTCTCAACACCAGCGTCACCGAGAATCTTCTCAATCTTTCTCCTAATCACACGAACCACATCCTTCTCAGTTCCGACTGCCGCGGGGTGAGCCTCTCTCCATCTGGTGACAGGACTAGCTGTTCCAATAATCAACTCCATCGTGTCCAAGTTGATAGGTGGCATTTCCTCAAAGAACTTGGTCTCGGTGTCAGCTCCTGTACACCATTCCTTTCTAACGAAAGAGTCTCGCTCAAATGCAGTGACCGCAGGGTCAACGTCCCAAGGCAGAGCGAGACGAATGTACAGGTCACGGCCCAATCGGTTTCCCTCAACCATGTAGTCGTCAACCATTACATCCAGTTCATCCATCACTGCTTGGATAGCCTCATGGTTGGGCATGGATGGATCAACTCGAATGTTTGCAGCTGTCCACAATGCAACGGTACCTCCAGGCTTGAGAACCTTGGCAGCCCGCTCCCAAAAGCGAGGCATATTAAACCAATGAGCACAAGTCGCAGCCGTAATCATATCGACAGTGCCAGCAGCAATCGGATCCTCAAGATCAGTTCCGAGAGCTTCAGCTGTAGAGACCTCGAACTTTATAGTCTCGGGATCGTCAGACTTCTCAGAAATGGAGCGTGCAGTACTGATCATACCCTCCGAGGGATCAAGACCATAAGCTTTCTTGAAGCTGGGAGCAAGAGTGCGAGTTGCTGTTCCAGGTCCACAACCAATATCGACCAAGGTATCGAGCTGAGCAGATCCCGACTTGTGAAAATCAAAGATGGTCTCGAATAGCTTGGGGTTGTATTTGAGACGACGCTGGGCATATTCAGCGCCCTGTGCGGGGCTGTAGCCTCTGAAGGTTGGGTCGGAGTGCTGCTTGTCAGAGCTCATGTTGACGGAGTAAATAAGATTTCGATATCTATGAAATGCGTTGCCAGATTCTGTAAGTTATTGAATGAATTGAAAATACATGCAAAGTTATTTAATACTTTGCCTAGGACTCTGAAACCCGTGCCGTTATCCGACCGGTAGCCAATTTAGCGCCGTATCCGTCGTGGCTGTGAGTTACGGAGGCTACAATACGCCGTGCTTACGGCGTTGATATCCAATGATATAGAGTCAAATGCAAAGTAAGCAAGGCGTCCAGTGGTCAGTCTCAACAAATTAGGATAGCTCTATGAAATGTGATACACGTTGACTCACGATAGTGCGAACAAAGCCACGGCATGAGTCAATTAGTAACCGAACAATCACTGGCGGCATCCTTATTTCATGGAAGGACTCAGATAATCACTTCTCAACTGTCTGCCTTGCAAGGGTTCATGTTTCAAGTAGTACCTCACTAAGATATGATTCAAGTAGGAACTTTATCTCGCGATAGTTCACCAAGTTGTATTAGGCATTCCGAATTAATGGATCGGAAGAAAGAGATATGATTCAACCAAGGACAATGAACGGGGAAGGGCTAGTATCATGAATACTATGCAATATATTCAAATAGCGTATGGCAGTTTTATAAATACCAATTGGCTATAACAGTCAAGTCAGAACGAAATCATAAGTCAAACTGAGGTTTGCGAAGGGAAACGCTCCTTGGATTGATTGCGGCAAGTGAAGAACTAGGTATTATACGTACAGGTGGATAAAGTTACCTGAGTAACAATAAATAAACGGATCTTTCTTGGTCAGAGAAATGTTTGAGTTTTCCTAAGTAGACAATGCATCAAGAAATCTGAAATATAAGTAAGTCTATCTTGATTTCCCAGCTCTAGTCTACCTATTTCTCTAAATAGACTGCCCAATAAGGTTAGTATCTGAGAGAAATATTGTTGATAGACTTTATTCTTGGGCTCTCTGTCCTGAGGATTTTAATTATTGAGAGTCAGAAGAATCATGTATGCCGTCTCATTCAACTCCCGAAGCTCCATATTCCCAGAATGCCTCTTTTTAGCTTCTAGATTACGACTCCGTAGCTTCTGTTTCTATAGT
The DNA here is from genome assembly GCA_012977745.1 of Fusarium anguioides. NCBI lineage: Eukaryota > Fungi > Ascomycota > Sordariomycetes > Hypocreales > Nectriaceae > Fusarium > Fusarium anguioides. The sequence continues at coordinate 132,624 of JAALXK010000244.1, read as the reverse complement.
ATCATTTTTCACATGTTTGAGCAATAGAAGTATTTCCGGAAAGTTCCGACTACTCAGCTATCAATCAATATAATTCAGCACTGCGATGTGGATAATATTTAAGCATCAAGAACCTTGCGTATAAGTGGGATGGAAACCCAAACCAAGACTTCTCGGTTGTTATCCGTCTGTGTAGGGAGGCCTCGTCAATTGACTGTGTCTTTCAGCGCGCATCAATATAACAATTCATAAATGCGAGTAATTTTCGCACGTGGATTGAACTGTCACCAATAGATTTAGATAATCAAGGCCCCTTGTTTATTTCAAGGGGTGAAAAGAATTTTCAGGTCAAAGCAACAAGAGACTGAAACCTCCTGAACAGAGGAAACAAAGCTGAATGATCAGCCAGCCATCGAATCGATCGACAAAGGTCTTGATATGACTCCACCGAGAATCCCACTTTTGGGGTGATATCATTAGAAAAAGTCTTTATTTCTGACAGATTGACGGGAAGAGCGACGCTGTGCTTAAAGGAGTTGGACGCTTTGAGGCTCAAAATGGTCCCGATGACGCCCGGCAGCTAATTTTAAACCCTTGGGTTGGGTTAGTTTAATCCTTGATGTTGGGCGGCGAAACGGAATGACCGCCAAGTTTACGGTCGGAAGCACTCCACTTCGAACGTTGACCGTGGTGAGACCGTGGTGAGCAAGATAGTTAGTTTATTCTATAAAAAATGTATTGGCGCGTACGATAAGTTTTGAATGGTACTGCCTCGTATTGACTATCAGGCAGTGTTGATGTGCTGTTCATGATTATGGACCTACCAAGAGACCTCATCGAAGCATTCTTATCAGTACCTTGTAGAGTTACAGGGGAGTCAGTGGCAAAAAAAACCTGATCAACAAGCTTTTGAGGCTCGGCCTTATCTTTTTAGTTATTGTCAGACACCGACCATTTGGATCCGGCTCCGGAGCACCGGGCCAGCCTCCGCGTAGCCGCACAGTCACGTTTATGGCCTGTCTTGGCTGCCCAGTTGTATGATGCTCACCCATTCCAGAGCACTCAGGACTTCAAAGCCCGGCCGCCAGGCATGGTTCAGGGCTTACAGCAGGGATACTTACCCCTACCCCCCTGTAATGAGCCTCAATGTCACGGCAGTTAACCCGCTTTTAGACAGGGGATAGAATCTTCCATCGCACTCGAGTCACGGTTTCATCACGAGATTTTGTCGGTATCATGATTCGCAATCTTCGTAATGGCCCCTTTAGGCGAGACAGCATGAGCCGACTAAACTAAAGCTAAGGCACTGTAATTAACATCTCCTTGGACTTGTGTTTTTATATATCTCTATAAATACAACACTACGCTACTTTTATTTCCGAATGCCTTCATTCAGATCAATGACAATCACTCTATCCAATGATTACCCATCAGCATTCGCTCCGCTTGATCAGGCATTACCATCGTTTATCGAACTAAATCAACGCTATACAAAATGGATCGCATTAGAGATCTAGATGTCTCTTGGACAGACTCAAATACCCCCACGCGCCGAAATTCGGTCGATTTAACAGCTCTTACGCCACCGGCTGAAAATGACCCCAAGGCTTTTCTCAAAGATCACACAACAAAAACAACATCAGCATCGCCGTCGACATCACCATCACAGCTGGAAAAAGGCAGCAGCGATGATACTATCGATGAAAAGACACAACAGAAACAATTGTCTTTCAGACAACGACTGCATCATTTTACTTGGGCTTGGTTTACACTACCCATGAGTGCAGGTGGTTTGGCCTTGCTCATCAACGTTCAACCTCATCAATTCACTGGTCTGAGAACAATCGGTACAGTTCTCTACGCTGTAAATCTCCTTATCTTCACACTCTGCTGTATCGGTATGATATGTCGATTCTTATTCAACCCCGGCGACTTGACAAAATCGGTTACACATCATCGAGAAGCCTTCCTCTTCCCAACATTCTTCCTGGCTATCGCTTCACTCATCACCAGCACTCAGCGATACGTCATTCCCAAAGATGATCCCTCATATGTTTGGGCAACCGAGACTATCTTTTGGGTCTATGTCGTTGTTACATTTATCCTAGCTGTCTGGCAGTATTCGTACCTCTTTGCAGGACATAGCTTTAACCTGCAGACGATGATGCCAGGTTGGTTGCTACCAATCTTCCCAGTCATGCTGGCTGGTACCGTCGCAACTGTCATCCTGGACACACAAAGCCATCTCAACCCACTTCCGATTATCTTCGCTGGCCTTACATGTCAAGGTCTGGGCTTCTGTGTCTCCATGATGATGTACGCTCACATGATCGGTCGACTCATGCAATCTGGTCTTCCCCACCGCGAACATCGAACTGGGCTGTTTATGAACGTCGGCCCGCCTGCTTTCACAGCACTAGCACTCATCGGAATGGCCAACGCACTCCCCAAGACCATCTCTGGAGCTGACAACATCGCCCTCAATGTCGACACCGTCCGAACTGTAGCTCTACTCTGCGCAGTCTTTCTCTGGGCGCTCAGCTTATGGTGGTTCCTCATCGCCGTCGTCGCAGTCGTTTCATCTCCACCCAAGTTCTTCCATCTTGGTTGGTGGCCAATGGTCTTCCCCAACACTGGCTTCACACTTGCTACAATTTCTATCGGCAATGCGCTCAAGTGCGAAGGCATACTTTGGGCTGCGAGCGGTATGACTATTATTCTTGTCATCACGTTCCTTGTTGTGTTCTCATTCAATGTGAGAGCTATTTTGGTACGAGATATTATGTATCCTGGAAAGGACGAGGATGCAGATGATCACTAGACTGCGATTCTTTTAGAGATGGGAGTAATGGTTTACATTGTATTTTTAGAGATACCACGGGATACATACAGGTTTAGACAAAAGGCTAGAGAAGGGATTTAGAGATACAGAGCTCTCATAGACACAATCCCCACAGGATATAGAATAATACTCAGCATCATTCTCAACATGTAGTTAATGATGGTGTCTACACCACTTCGGTTGACACCGGGCTAGAAGGTTCGAAGTCCGGCATCGTGCATGGAGCGGCAACAGGGAACAAGGATAGAAAGACAAGGATATTTCTTTATCGGACGAGATTTTACGATGCTTGGATCGTAAATACAGGGATTTCCACGGCCTTAGACTTCCGTGAAACAGGGCCGATGAGCTCTCCTTTTTTTCAAAAGCGTCAATCCGGTTTTCGGCGAGACCCGCTTCGGCGAAACCGTCACTTTTGCCGGTTGCCTCTTGATGTCGATATTGATTTATATGGCCTTCTTGAGACCTGATGAAGTGATAATTTATATGAAAAGGGTCTCATGTATAGCGAAACGAGGACTATTTACTCACTTGACCATTGATAATGTTGAATATCTGGGATCTTGCTGCTCAAGATGACTTGTCAGCTTGTCATACCATTCCAGCGATATCGCTCCAAAAGCCAGCACAGTGACTCAATACAAAAGCTGAGTCGTGCAAAAGATAAGCAATGACATGATGTGCTCGTGTCTAAGCATATGTTTCAGTTCATTCCAGACCCATCAAGACGCCTCGCTTAGCCCAAGGAGAGAATCTATCTGATGCCAAATCGAGTAGTTGGCTGTCATCTTGCGGCGTATAACGCCATCTCAAACACTAGACGTAAACTGAACAGGGTGTTTCTATAAAGAAATGAAGTTTTCCTCTTACTTGATTACTCAATTATTAAGCGTCCATAGTTTTTGTCCCCGACTCCAGATTTGTCCTAAGTGTAGCTCCTGAGACCCGATTTCACTTCAGCATTAACATGCCGCCCGGCAATGCAGAAATCCTTGACTTTTGCATTAAGAAATCAATGAATAGAAGGGGAACTTGAGCGAGAGCATAGCCGCTACGTGATCTTTGGTCTTGCTGGATGACTCTACTGAATAAATAGTTACACGCATATCCCCTCAATTCCCTTTCTTTAGACTTGTTCTTATTGCCGATTAAGGATTTCCATAATGGTCCTCTAGTACCACAGCCAAGAAACATTCTTCAAGATTTTCTCAAATTAGATCAAATCCCAATCATATCCTCAAGCTGTTGCCTGAAGTGAAGTTATCACGTAGGACCCATTGACCAGGGTCAACCAACAGAGAAAACAACGAGAATTTCCAAGCTAACAACTTAAATCGAACTATCTCTGTTCTTTTCATTTCCGTATCACCATGGCTTGCTTTCTAATGCCCGATCTTCCTCACGATGTGCTGCTGGTAATATTCCGTTATCTCATTTCCTGCCTTCATTGTCAAAACTTAGGGTTATCCGACTCCTGGGACAAACGGCCATTCCGCACTACTGAACCTATTCGCGAAGAGCAGCAGCCTGAGTCCCAGTCATGGTGTTCAGTTCAACGGCAGGAACTCATCTCACTATCTCTGTTGTCAAAACGGTGGAGAGATGTATTTCAGCCAATGTTGTGTCACGAGTTCGTCTTGGGAATTGGCGATTCATGGGAGTCTAAGCTGTTTAAGTGGGAAGGCCGATTTATCTCATTCATCCGAACCTTGGCTCTATGACCTGATTTTGCTCGCCTAGTCGGCGTCATCTACGTCCACACCGATCTCTTTAAATGCTCGGACAACGAACATGGAGCTGTTCTCCTAGAAGCAGCTAGCGCTCTTCGAAGAGACCTTGATGGTATTTGGAAACAAAGAGCGTTGAACGTATCGGCCAAGAAGCACACGACTGGAACGAGTTCTATTCCATCTTCCTGAGTTAATATTTAGATGACAATTTCCAGTTAACTGAAACAGAGGAGCGACAAATGGCACGTGCAATGGCTGATGACCCTGCGGCACCTGGCCGGCGCTGGGTGGATTCCGAGCTGATAGTGATGCTACTCGCCCAAGCAGCTGATCTACTATGCCTCAGTATCCAGGGCAGTGAATCTTTGCCAACAGACGGAGTTCCTGAGTGTTCTCTTCGGGCCCTTGGGGTTTCGTGCCCGGAGTTGAAGATGCTTGATCTTGGAATTAGCAACAAACCCTCCAATGGACTTATTTCCAAATTTACAAACCCTGAATCTCCATCAACATTCACCTCATTTCAGATGGTCGATTAAAGAAATGCCATGTCTGGAAACGCTAAGGATTACAAATAGACGAATTTCAACTGACACTTTCCGGAGACTCCTGGATGCTTGTACTGGAAGTTTTGGTCGCCTTTGAGTCTGAGGGATCCGGGGAGCCGCGTCGAAGCCGGGTGGGTAATTTGGTAATCCTGTTTGGTGACGGCCAGGCTAATATTTTGAAATTGTTTATGGCGGTGATAGCGAGCCTCTGTCAAGGCACATTCGGCCATCAGAGGTCATTGACGCCCTTCAAAGACATAAAAGCACTCTGAAAATACTACCTCTTAATGGCCTGTCTGAGGAGATTCCCTCAGAAGTGGACCTCAAAGATTTCACTGCTCTTCGACACGTCTTTATCAATACATTTACAGTGTTCGGTCTCGGTTCTTTCCTCGACAGTAACATTGAATCGGATGTCCTGGTCCGTTTTCTCCCCCCTTCTATTGTTTCTCTCGCTATCCGCGAGCAGCTTTCCCGAGATTTCTTCGAGAGTTACCTGAAGTCTTACAAAGCAGTTCAGGAAATGGTTCACAACGTGGTCCACGAAGTAGGTTCCAAGCAATGGCTACCGCCTAAGCGAGCACTGATGATCCTGGGAAATCGAAAATCTCAATATCCGAATATTTTCCCGTTGCTCAGTTATGTAGCATATGACATGTGGGAGGATTCAGATATTTTGTCGTCTATTTTTGATTCAGTGGGTGTTGAGTTCTCGACGGAGGTTGAGAGCTTGAGTCAGGTCAAACCTTACTTGAATGGTCCAAATGGCGGCTCGGGACTTGATTTATGGTTCTCTAGTCCTCATTATGATTTCGGTGGGTTATTTGAAGAGGAAAATTAAAAAAAAATAAAAAAAAAAAAAAAGGGTAGGTGTCCCGCATAGAATAAGTATGGTTCACCAGAGATTCAGAGGATGGGGATCATCTGAGATTAATGGTTCTTATAAAATAACACGCACTAGCCAGATGTTCTGTCAAGTTATAAGGGGAGGCATTAGTCCAGGTAGGATAGCTGCGAAGAGTACTGCGCAGCCATCCAATATTTAATGCAGAACTATCTACGGAGGTACATGACCTGAGGCCGATAACGCTGCCTGCATAAGGCAGTACCTAGTTGGAAGGCTTCGAAGCCATGTCGATTATAGAAAGATAGCTAGTCACGGTGAAACAAGTTTGATCAAGGTGCGACAATGTATAATGCTTAGATTAGGTATAACATTAGAGTATCAAGCACTGAGGAATCTGTCACATTCCACCACTGTCTTAAGTCAATCGTTATTGGGTATCGATGGCAGTATGAAAGACGCAAAACCATTCTGTCGTTCTCAAATAATAATTCCTAACGCCACGAGGCGCCGAGGTTTGTCGATCCCTTAGGCGGGAACGGACATGCCCTCGTTGGCCTTGTAGCCCTCAGTAGAGGCAGAGGCGTTAGCCTCACGGAATTCAGCCTCCTTATCCTGCTGGATCAGATCACAGCAACCACAGCAGCAGGCAGTAGCAAGGTCGACGAGGCAGCTTCCCTGGAGGTGGTGCTTCTCACGGAGGTTGGCACGCTGGAGGGCGAGAGGGATCCAGTGGAGACCGACGCAGGTGGAGCCCCAGAAGAGGAGACACTGTTGGCATTAAACATTAGTAGTGATTAGATAGGATGGTGGGCGAGGACATACCGAGGTGTTGATGGGCTCGTAACCCTCGAGGTTACCGTTCTTGCGGAGACGGTGGTGGGTCTTTCCGAAGGTCACGCAAGGAACGCAGCATGTAATAGCGCAAAGGCTAATGGGGCTGAAGCAGCCGAAGAAACCGTTGTGCCAAGGCTGAGAAGACTCAGGGGACTTGGAGTTGACGTGCTCGCTAGGACGGGCGAGGACATCGTTGAAACGATCCTTCCACTCGTTAAGGTCGTTGTGGTCAATAGGACCGTTGTTATGGGCGTTGGTCTCAGCTGGGGTGGCCATTGTGTAAGATGTTAAAGTAGATATATGAAAGAGTGACTAGAAAAGGGTTTGTAGATTGGGTATGAGAAAGGTTGTGAGAAGGAGAGTGATGTGATGGACAAGACAATATGAAACAGATCAACCAGGCGGGATCGTCTTGGCTTTATGAGTTTTCTGACATTTGGAGAGAAAGCTGAGAGAGCTACCCCAGCTGTTTACTCCGAGCTAAGAGATGGCTGAGAATGCCTGATATTAGCGTTGCCCAAGGCGTTTTGATCAACAAGATGGCAGATTACAGCTTTGACACGGGGCGTGTGACAACCAATTAGATTTGATGTACGGAACCCTCGGTTTTCAGCCCTGTGGTGGGCTGGATACTTTTGATTCGGTAGTTGGGGTATCTGAAGCGCCACTAATTTACGGTAGGGTGAGTAGAAATTGAACGCTGTTGAGCTAATGCATCGGGCTGCAAGCCTTTAACTTGGGTTTTCTTTTTTTGAGGAGATAAGAGTTCTCCTTTACCAACGGAAGCACTCATCCTCAAACCTCCTCTATTGTGAAGTCTTTCACCTCTGTCGAACTGTTTGTAGAAAACGCGATGTCCACTTAGCATAGAAGCGGAATGATATTAGGTAGTATTCCGCTCGTAGGCAGGCATCAGATCATCTGTCCCCTCGGCATTTAACCTTAAGCAAGAGCCGATACTGAAACCAACAATTTAAATTTGATTTGGCCCACAAACCTGATACACGCTATAGGTGTTCCGCACTATATTCCGCTGCGGCTGACAATCGGCAATTCCCTAATTTGGTCTGAGCGTTGCAATTATTGACTGGCGTTTGCCTGTTGCGTCTGGCTTGGACTTAAACACGAGAACCAGTGACTCATCGCTAATTTTCTTGGCAAGAAGTGTTTCTTTTTTACGTTTAAATTCGCTTATTCATTCTGTTAATGGATTGGTATTGGAGCACGTTCCTATCGGCTGTTGCGAAACCCGTTTGTGGTACTGGATTCACCGTACTTGGTGGAGACGTGTATTTTCGTATTATTATTACCGGAATTCGGATTCTTATCAGCATTCCTCTGGACACTTATCTATCCAGAGTCTATTGTCTCTAATTTAATAAAAGCTCGCTAAGCTTCATACAGAAAGAGGGAAAGGTTTTTAATAATTAAGAATCAAAAAGCTAGCCAAAGAATGTCACTGCAATCAGCGTCATTCTCATCAACAAATTGAAGTCCGTGAGTTTGACAGCAAATCAAGCAAGTCTATAAATGAATGGATGTTCTGAAGTCTACCTTCAAAGCTAAGGTCTAGTACTCATATACAAAGAAAAGTCCCTCAAGTTTCTTAAGGCATGGTAATGCCTCCATCGACAGGAATAACCTGTCCAGTAATAAAGCTCGAAGCTGGGCTAGCCATGAATCCAATAACCTCAGCGATCTCATTGGGCTCAGCCTCTCGCTGGATCGACTGGTGAGATCTCAGCTTATCGCCAATCGGAGAGCCGACCATGCTCATGTCAGTAGCAACCGGACCAGGAGAAACAACATTGATAGTAATCCCCTTGCCAGAGAGCTCTCCCGCCATAGCAGTCGACATAAAGGTAAGAGCTGCCTTCGATGTTCCATAGACAGTTAGAGCAGTAATGCCTAGCTTGGCAGCGACACTGCCGATATTGATAATACGTCCGCCACGAGGCATGTAAGGAAGTGCACTTTGGATTAACAAGAACGGAGCTCGCACGTTGGCATGGAAGGCCGTATCCCAGGATTCGCTGTTAATAGCGGCAATCTCGGGGTGCGGAACTGCGATTCCTGCGTTGTTGACGATGATGTCGATTGTCTTTGTGTTAAGACCTTCCAAAGCTGCGCGAACGAGGTCGGTTCCGAATGACTCGGATGATGCGTCGGCTTCAGCAGCGATGGCCTTGACGCCCAGTTCCTTGATCTTTGCGACGACCTTTTCGGCGGGCTCAGCGTTGGTTGCATAGTGAACCAAGATCTGAAAGTGTTAGTTATATGAGTCCGAGTCAAGTTGAGAGAGTAGGTGCTCACGTTAGCTCCGTGCTTTGCGAGTGCCAGAGCTGTGGCGGCACCGATGCCATTGAGCTTTGAAGAGCCAGTGACGATGGCAGTCTTGCCGGCGAGATACTGTTCAGAAGACATTTTATAAGATTGATGCTGTTGGTGGTGTATAAGAAGAGGATGTAGTAAAAGTGTTAGCTTGTGATAGAGTTGAATGGTTGAGTGTGATGAGGAAAAGATCTCTTGGAGAGGTCATCACCTTCTTCTTATAGTTCTGAATCACTCAGACACTTGATAGAAGTTGTATATAATTCCTCCGTTCACGATACTCCATATCTCTACACTTGGATAGCTGATTGGCCATTAGCGCGCACCTCGTAATACGAGAACACCAAAAGAATTTCGTATAATTCACAGTCCACTAAAACAAGATCAATCGCCAAGGTTTGTAATCTGGCTAGTACCCAGCTGGCAAAGGCTGACAGAAGGGGCCGAAACACAACGTCAGAACCAAAATATGAATTTGAAAGCAAACTATTCTTAAACAGGAGAAAGGTCATCCTAATAGGGCTTAGTTCTTAGACTTGGCGGAATAATTGAATAAGTGAACCGAGTGCTTTGGTTGATTGACCATTCACAGGCTGAAGATACGCGCGTGCGATAAGGATTAAAGGATCCACTAAGCATTAGTAACACACTTTGAAGTAGTTCATTACAAAGCGACTCTTAGAAACTTGCTACTGGCTGTTGGGGTTACATCAAGCTCAGCTCACTAGCTTGTTGATTCATCTGATTTGCTTAAATGAGAAGTTGGTGTGTATGCAGTTACATGCGTCATAGGCGTCTCTTCTGGCTAAAATTAACTTTTGTTCTCCAACGCTAGACTACTATGTAACATTTGTAAAGCGACACAAATGGAATGGGCTTATCAACGTTAACGTTACTGACCTCAACTTCAGCTTTGAACGTCATAAGAGGAAAATAACTCCGCCAAAATACTCATATATAGACTATATAGAATCAGAGCAACATTTATATCACCATTCCATTTAATCAAACACAACTCAGATAACTTGCACTCATCATCTCATTATTCCAATACTCTCAACAACCTTCTATCAAACCATATCAAACATTGTCAATCACGATGCCTTCAGTAATTGTTTTCGGCGCTTCTGGTTTCGTTGGTGGTATGTGAACAAACCTCCAATCCCTTTCAACTAATACTAACTCCTTCAGCCCCATACACCAGAGCCCTCAAGGAAGCCCATCCTGACTGGTCCATCACCGCCTACGTGCGAAGCAACAAACCCGAACTCAAAGAGAGCCTTAAAGTTGACCGCGTCATCGTGGGCGACTTCACCGACTTTGAAAAGGTCAAGAACGCCAGTAAGGAACATGACATTGCCGTCAACGCAGGCAATTCCTTTACCAGTGAGCCAGTCGCTGGTATCATCGCTGGCCAGAAAGCTCGCGCCACTAAGGGCAAGATAATTCATATCAGTGGTGGCGGCAATTTCATCGACTTTGGAACTTCTGGTAACTGGAACCCAGAGAGCAAGGTCTGGAATGATGCGAATGAAGATGATATCAAGGCTATTCACAAAGAGATGTTCAATGGCCAGTCTGATACTCTTGTTCTTGAGGCTGGTCTTGGCGATGATGCTATCGACACTTATATCGTCTGCCCACCTGTTGTTTATGGTGGCGCGAGCGCAGATTTGCCCACCATGGGTATTGGTTACAAGTTGATCACTGGTAACGCCAAGCCTCTGGGCTTCGTTCCCTATGTCGGAGAAGGAACCGCTGTTTTAGCCACGGTACGTGATCATCCACCCGCTCTCCGTCTCTCATTATATTAACTTCCACAGGCCCATGTTCTCGACGTGGTTGGCTTCCTCGTCAAGATTTCCGACGTCGCGGCCCAAGGTCCTGCCGAGGGGTCTCCGTACAGCCGCTTCTACATGGTGGAGACCAGTCGAGTTGCCTGGAAGGATCTTGCCACTGAGCTCGCGAAGGTGATGCATAAGCGAGGTATCTTTTCCAGCAACCAGCCCAAGAGTGTTCCTTTCGAGCAGGCTGGTGAGGGAGAGGTCAAGTATCTCGTTGGATCCAACATGCTCCTCAAGGGTGATCGTGCGGCTGCGATGGGATTTAAGCCTCAGTATCCCAGCATCCTTGAGCAGATCCACAAGGATTTGAAGGAAGTTCCTATCTAAGCTTCATACTACTGTCAAGCGCAAAGATTCGATTCTTCCAGGCTTTTCACCAAATGATAGATCTCTTCATAGAAAGTTATTGTTCATAGAATATGCATTATATCGTTATGTTGAAATCCGCAAAACCCCAAACTCCATACTCTAATATGTGGCCCGATGTCTATACCATGGCCTTTATCTATATCGCCAGGATATGTAATGTCGTAATTTCATCAATGCCGGCCCATTTGTAAACGCCGTGTCTAAGCTTCTAACCAAAGCTCTTGAACAACAATTTTCATAGTCTACCAGCCAAATATGTTAGAGACGCTAATTCGAGGGTAAGATATCAGAGGTTCTATCATACCTGTTCACTTTGTGCTGTATTATATTGACTGAACTTTCTGTCGAATACTCTTGGTTGGGGTTTGAGTGATGTGCGAACAGTTCCGCCTACTAATGTGGCGCTGCCGACTGTTAAGAGCAAAGGAACGATCCTGGTGTTGTTAGTAAGAGTTGGTTCTGGTGGGTTTTTGTTGAGTCTCACTTTTGACCTGGCATGACTCTTAGGACTGGTTGCATTTTGGTAAATAATTAGAGACTCTGTTGGTGATAAGGAATTATAGTGAATTTTCCTAATATAGAAACAGAAGCAATAGCTGACGGAGATACGGAGAAGTTGTTTTCTGGCTGTGTACTTTTAGATTATATATATTTTGTCAAGTCAAAATATTGCATTGTTGATATGGTGTCGATCGCGTGGTGGGACGGCGTTTCGAGGCCGCTTGGTGGTGCCATGATTCTCGCCTGGAACCCCTGGTCGGGTGCTTCCGGGGAGTCAATCAAGCGTGCAATCGGGCCATGAGGAGATCTGGGCTGGAATTATAGTGGGCGAACATGAGATACGGTGGTATTATTGAAACACTCCTTTTTATTAAATACAATGTAAAATATGGAATTTTGTAAACCCATTATCCCCAACGAGCCTCTTACGCGTCTTGTATCCTGTCATTTTTGGGTCCAGCGCTTTTCAGCCTCCGATATCACCCTTGATCTCTGAGAAGTCAATTGATAGCCTACAAACATCAGACAATCATGCTGGCTCAGATTAAACGAGCTCCATTCAATGGCACGCATAAATTGTTGATTAGCGGAGCTCGCCATAGTCATCAAATTTTCAGGTACCATTAAAAACCATCTGATACTTGAACCTCGGCGGATCCCGATTCCGCCGCCTTTTGACTAGAGTCTATGGTAGACAGGGATACTGCCAACGCGCCGTTACCGCGGTATCCGATCCAAGATCGCTGTACCATCAGATCAGGCAATCGAACTCTTGAGCCTCAGATTCACCGCAAGATAAGGCCCGATTGAATGTTCATATTTTTGAAACTTCAATTACTGGAATTCTGAATCACTCACAAAACTTGTTTTAATACCGTGGATATTGAGCTTATCTTTGTTTCGAGTTACAGAAAATGGGCTGGGTATCGGATCATTTTGTTCAGTCCGCTTAGGAAACCATTAATAAAAGTCGAAGCGACTTGAAACCCAGTATTTTGCTAACAATTTCATGATGTCTAGATAGCTTCATTTTTTAGGCCTCAATCAGAACTCAGATTTTACGATGTAGCCACTGTTGGGCTTGCTTGGCTGCTTTCAGTGCTTTGCTCCAGCCACTCAACCACGCAAGCTCGTGACGTCATGCCAAGTTATCAACTTGAAGATATTATCTCTTGACTAGACCTCTCCATGATTTGTAAAATCTGGTCAACAATAACCTCCTTCAACCCATTTTTTCAGTAGCATCTTCAGTTGAAACTTCACCATGCCGTGGAAAGATCATCTCAAACGTCTCAAGAATGAGTTCGAGAACCTAGTCGGTGAGCCTCAGGCTCAAAATCAACAGCAACCCCCACCGCCTCAAGGACCACCTCAAGGACATCCACCGCAGCAGCCCATCGGTGGCCAGCCTGGCCACGTCTACTGGCAGCCTCAATTCCGGCCTGATATCCCCGTCAACGTAGAGTGGGATGCTAAGATCGGAAACGGCCCGGATGGCTGGGGTAATCAGGAGTTACAGTACTACACCGCCGATCAACAGAACGCCTTCTTGTAAGCCTATCTAACCATATCAAGAAGTTGAATTTTATCTAACTTTGTAGCACTCCTGATAATAAACTCGTGTTGAGAGCTGTTGCAAACAACTCATCTGAGGACCACGAGAAGCGGTATACTTCTGCTCGACTCGTGAGTCGTGAGACCCTCTCTAGAGATCAGGGAGTCCTCACCGCCTGGATCACTTCACCGTGTGCTACGGGTATCTGGCCGGCTTTTTGGCTTCTTCCCCAGGAGCCGTTTTCTTGGCCTACAGATGGCGAAGTCGATATTGCGGAGACCTGGAATGGAGATCTAGAGAATCATTCGTGTCTTCACTGGGGTCATCACCACGAACCTCACAAGCATAGAGTTCTCGGCACTAAAATCCACGACATGCAGCATCGACCGGTGAGGTATGACTTTGCCTGGCTCCAGTCCGGTGGGCAAGCAGGACAGGGTAGGATGATTTGGTACATCGATGGTAGACCCGTTATGAAGGGGGATATTCCTGAGGGCACTAGGCCGATGCGGGACATGACTATCCTGCTTAACGTCGCTATGGGTGGAAATGTTTGCGGTGGAAAGACCCCTGCTGATGGATACTACGATATGGTCGTGCATAGCCTATACATGGGAAGTGAGCCGGAACATGGAGGATGGCATCGATTCGAGGCCGATTGGGCTGCGACTCCTCAGGGGAATACATACTGAGACTGAGTCTTGTTTGAAAAATGATATCTTGACGAATTTGATGAACATTCGATGGGACAATGTAACATTCGATGCGAATTGGAAAATTTCAGCAATGCTAGACTGCTTTTATCATATCAAAACTCGATCAGCAGATGTCGGCTGTTGTCGTTTCCTATTTGATTCAGATCTAATCAGAGCATAGGCCCCAACAAGATATATCGGATGATCTTGATCTCGGAGACCGTCGGAAGTTCGGAGAATTCTTAAAATAGAGTGACCACTGATAAGTGCGATAAGACTGCGTATGATAAGATAACATATCGAACGCGTCGCGATCTCCACTGGACTGCAAACGGGAGATTCCGGCGGACCAACACCTCCGTTACGGTCTTGGTTAAATCTGTTTCTCTACTTGGTATGGGTTGTAGTTGAACATAGTCTGAGAGCTAAGATTAGATCTATTGGTATGAGAGTTGAGATCTCATACAGGAAGTAAGAGTGGAAGTGTAGTGTTTTCCCCATGTACTTTGCATGTTCACCAGCATTTTGAGTTGACTACATATGCGGTGAAGTGAAAGATGTGCAGCCGTCAGGACAACCAGATAAATGACACTCTAGACTTTGAACAGAATACACAACCTAGAATACCGCTATTAATACAATTTTACATATTTTACCGATTTATTATTATTGCTCTTTATTTCCTTGAATAATGGCTGTCCATTGCAGCTTACCCTAGACATGAGGCTTTCCAGTCATGTAATAGAAATTACCCCGCATGATATTGCCCCGGATTAATTTGGGGTCGCCGATGACAATCTGATCCACTGTCACCATGTTTGAAGGCTTGGAAGAGTATTAACGGTAATAGTTGCCTGGCTACGTGTACATGTATTTGTATATGAGCTATACTGAGAACAAAAAAAAGAGGGTGAGATCAGTCCCATGGGGCTCCGAATCCGTGTCGCCTCATCCGTCTCAATCAGTCATCGCCGCATCGGCCAACCTTAAAGATAGCCATAACGTAAAATTTAGACCATAATCTCATTTGGATAAGACAGCCGACGTCTAGATCCTTAGATCAAACGCTCTGATAAGCTTCGATACCGGTTCGCCACCCTTGCTCGACAGTCTGGCACTCAAAACTCCCTATCTCCGCGTTAAAGATATCAAATTTGCGGGGGAGATTAGTTGGAGTAATATGTTCTAAACTAAGGTAGGAAGGATCAGGCGACAGGCTAACCATGGACCTGGAACCGAGGGTTGATAAACCATGTCTTAAGAATCTCTGATCATCCTCCTCTTTGCATTTGTTTCTTTTCTGAGTTGGAATCGTTGAGATTTGTTATTGAGGTTGTTGCAATGAGTGAAACTACTTTTTCAAAGGCGGATAACGCCAAACACGATGATGATATTCAGGACCCAGTCAAGTCAATTGCCCACGAAACTCCCATCAACGCATCCGGTCATGTCCAAGAACTCCCCCAGAACTTCAACCTCCTCTCCCTAGCAGGCGTAGGCCTCGTCGTCGGTAACGTCTGGCCCGCCATCGGCGGCTCCATCCTCGTCGCCATCTTCAACGGCGGTCCACCAGGCGTTCTCTACGAATTCATCGTAGTGTCTATGTTCTACTGGGCGGTCGCAGCCAGTGTCGCAGAGCTAGCTAGTGCTATTCCTTCATCAGCTGGTGTTTATCACTGGGCTTCTGTTACACCTGGACCGAAATGGGGACGTGTTATTGGGTTCTTTGCGGGATGGTGGAACTATCTTGCTTGGTGTCTTGGGTGTGCTAGTATGTCGTCTATCCTTGCGAACACGCTTGTTCAGATGTATGCTTTGAACCATGATGGTTTCGTGGCTGAGCGGTGGCATGTGTTTGTTGCATATATCATCACTACTTGGCTTTCTTGTGCGGCTGTTTGTCTTTTCAACAGTGCGATGCCTGGCTTGAATAAGTTTGGTGTTTTTATTATCTTGGCTGGATTTATTATCACTGTTATTACTGTTGCTGCGATGCCTGGCCATGGAGGTCGTCCGCCTCATGCTAGCTCGGCGTTTGTTTGGAAAGATTGGCAAGCAGATATTGGATATCCCAATGGTTTCGTGTTCGTTGCTGGCATGCTCAACGGAGCCTACAGTGTTGGATCAGTTCATGCAACGACCCAACTGGCCGAAGAAATTCCCAACCCCAGTCGAAACGTCCCCATTGCTATTTTAATGCAAGTCGCGACGGGATTCATCACTGGTGTCTGTTACCTCATCGCCATCATGTACGCCATAAACGACTACGACGCTCTATTCAAGTCAGCCTATCCTATTGCTGAAATCTACCGCCAGGCCACTGGATCCGCAGCTGGTGCAACAGGACTACTATCACTAGTGATGATCTGCATTGCCTTGACAGTTGTTGGACTCTACATCACCTGCGGTAGAACACTCTGGGCCCTCGCTCGAGATGGGGCGACCCCGTTCCCGGGAGTTCTAGGCCACGTTCAAGAGTCACTGGATATGCCTCTTTGGTCTACACTCGTTACAGCTGTTTTAGTTTCAGTTCTCGGCGCTATTTATGTGGGAAGCACAACAGCTTTCAATGCATTCGTCGGAACCTTTATTCTTCTCTGCAGCTGTTCCTTCTTGGCATGCATTCTGCCCAACCTTCTCAGTGGGCGAAAGAACATCACCTATGGACCATTCAGGATGCACGGAATTACGGGGTTCATTATCAATGGTATTGCATGCGCTTATTTGCTTATATGGAGCGTTATTTACTGCTTCCCCTATGCTCTCCCTACAAATGCCCAGAGTATGAACTATACCTGCGTTATTTGGGGCGGGTTGACATTCTTGGTTAGTCTTTGGTGGTTTGGAAGTGCAAGGAAAGGATATCAAGGTCCTACAACGACTGGAAGTGTTGTTCCTGGCGTGGTTGTTGATGCAGCCTAATCTGAGGTTCGTCTGCAGCAGCTGAACTTGTTGCCTGATCGCATCTATCTGCATGTCTCACCTGTACATATTCCAATGAGAGCATAATCTATTTTGAAATTTGGCCTCGATTCTCAACAAAGTCAACGTGTTCTAAGATTGATATTAAGGCCTCCTGTGCCGTGTCGCGTGACACGTTCGTTGCCCAGTCTACCCAAGGCTTATTTCGCTCAAGCCGAACAGACTATCGAAAACCCGCCATCTGCATCAAATACCCAATCTGAGTCATCCAGTCAATAGGACCAAAAGCCGCCAGGTTACATACTGGGTGGCCTCAGAAGGCAAAGCCACGGCTATGCGTATACCTATCAATAAGAAAAACCGTAACGCAGATGACTGCAAAAGATATTGTAGGCAGCAGTGTATTATGCAACGCAAGGCAAAAATGACAGACATTGAGGACATAGGATCGAGGCCTCTTGCTTCCGCGGCGCTTATCACATAGTGGCGACCGGGATAGGATGCCTTGAGAAATATCTTGCCCTGATTTTGTCATGGAACGCATGCCCTAAGCTTTGTCTTAGGCCACATTTTTAATTGCAAATGTTTGAAGGGATTTAAACTGCCGTGGTTTGGGCTTCTATGGATTCTAGGATTTCCCTTGTGATGAAGCATGGATAATCAAGTATTTCGAGGTTCCACTAGAGAATTGACCAGGAACAGGCTTGTGCGAGATAATACATGATGCCACGACTAAGTATCTACCAAGCAGAAGAAAATTGCGGCGCGGCGTGGTGCATAAAACTGAAAAAAGAAAAAACTCGCTTATTACGAAAACGTTGAGAGCGAGACGGGAGCGGTTTTACTACGCGCGATAGTTTCCAGGAGAAACTATCGTTCCCAATTATCGATCGGTATTGCATCATATCGTCAGGAAGCGCTTTGAGCTAAAATAATTAACGATCTGATCCTTGATAAATCGGTGGTTGGGTTGGGCATGCGCATAGTAAGGTCAGTCAAATCTGAGACTACATATTTGCGGGGGTTGTCACAGATAGAAACACCGAGATTGATAGGAGAAGAGGGTAAAAGATCAGCGCTTCAGGTCCGCGAATAGCCTCAATTTGCCAGCCCAGCCGTGTGACCATCCATGAGGCCTTTATCGTCAGCCACAATGAGTAATTCTTTTCTTAAAATGAGTCAGAGAACCTCAATTAAATTGAGTGTCAGTCTATATTTACAATTGTCGATCTTTTAAATGGCATCATAGCCAAACAATTGCGTCTGCCTCAATTGAATTCGTCAAATAATATCAGCCAACCTTAACGATTTTTTAACGCCTTCGAGAAAAACACAAAAAGGTGTCAACGACGAATCGGATCCCCCCACATAAACGTTGCAGCCCGACCGTAAATCAAGCCTAAAAAAGACAAAGGAGCCTGGCCTCATTTTTCTTTGGGGCATGGCATGGGTACCTAGACCCTTGTAGGTTTTTGTCTCTGCCCAAGATGCTGGCTGATCTTTGACTGGATGCCCTGACTTTAACGATTGGGCACGCTGAGATGTTGACTGCTGCTGTGGGATCTCACCAAAAGGGAAGGGAATGGAATATTTGGTCCTGTGTACAGCAAACAAGTAGCGTACACGTAATTGAACGACTATGGAGTCTTGACTCCCCTTTCTTGCAGACTGTGAGAAGAAGTCGAGTCGTTTAGTTACGGAGTACTATGTAGACGCTTTGATCTCATTGTACGGTCTCGTTTTCTGACCCCTCTATTCCCCTGGCACTTGCAGAGCGACATCCACTGCCCGTCACCACACCGGGGAGGATTCCCCTTCAACCACGCCTGTCCACATGGCCAAGTTGCCACTGAATTTTGGATTTTGGGGACTCTTATCACCCCGCTGATTCTGGGGTGGCTCATCCATGAGGCCAATCGAGGCCCTGTAGAATGTCGGGTCACTCTTAGTCTTACAAGGATCTATTCCCGCCCTCCCGTCCACAACTTAGTCGCGTCATGGCACAGCCGAGCACCATTCATATCTTTTCCTCACTTCTCAGCTTGTGTCAATTGGTCCAGCTGGTTTACCCTGTTGACTCGCTGGCACCTGGGGACGCGCCCAATGTGGTTGGGCAGTGGATCTCGAACCACATTACAGGGGTCATAGAACAAGGTTGTCTTTCTTGAATTGGGCTTCTCGGGCTCTATGGCTCTATGGCTCTATGGCCCGGCCGGCACTGGGGTGTCCAGGTCCCCTGTCCTGGCCTGTCACAAAATCGAGGCGATTTGAACAAAACTCGACCACCAAGCACTTCTTTCTTTTGAGGTGATCTTTTTCTCTCCTCTTTCCTACAGAGATTGCACAGCCATCTTGTTAAAATCGAGGTCTTAATTTGTTTTTGTACTCGTTTGTTACCTCGTTTATATAGTGTACCCGACCCCTCCAACTCACCGCCGCCCGCCGATCATATCACCCACTTTGCCTGCCTACCGAACCCGTCCATCCGTACCATACCAACCCGACCCACGAAGTATAGTACACACATAACACACGAAGGAGCATTCAACAACAATAACAATTACTTCTTTAATTATTTTATTATTATTATTATTATTATTATTTTCTATTTCCTTTACAGAGTAGCTAGCTTAGCAGTCTACCCAAGATGAGAAAGACACAGACCAAGACAAAGCAGCCGGCGCCAGCGCGTCGGCCGTTCGATCCCATGTCACAATATGAACAGCAAAGACAACAAGAGACTGCCATGGCCCTCACAATCCGGGGTAACCCACCTCGAAACAAGTCCGACTCATGGGACGAGAGCACAAGAAATACATCATCCAGCTCTGCCTTGACAAGAAACCGATCTATCTCAAGACCACCAACTCGTCGACCAGACTCTGATGGACTCTCAACAGTGTCTGAGGCTGATACTGCCTCTACTGTCTCCTCTGCCACTGCTTCATCTATCACATCATCAGTAGCATATGCAGCACCACCACCCTTTGGATCAACTCAACGACATGACTCAGGCAGAGGCTTCCCTGTATCACAACCTCCTCAACTTCGCTACCGAAGCACTCACGACACACGATCACCAGAGCCTTCACCCAGGATGTACATGTCGGACGACAACTACGACTCGGCCTCAGAGGTTAGTTGGGCTACTGAGTCCAATGTATCTCTCTCAACAATGGCCACTACCGTTCCGAGTGACAGTGAGGAGGACTACTCCAAGACACCAACACGATCTCGTTCCATCGTGCGTCCCTCAAGCATGAGCACATCACAGCAGTCTCGTCCTACTACAGAGAAGAGAGTCGAGTTTGAGACAGATCGTCAGCTTGAGCGTCAAACAGAGCGTCAGTCAGAACGCCAAACAGAGCGATCATCTGGTCGACAGGTTGAACGTCAACAGGAGCGTACCAAGGAACGATCACGAAGTCGTGGTCGAACCTTTCACATCCACATTGAGCCCAAGGCACAGGAGCCTGTTGCCAACAATGCTCTGGCCACTCCTCAGCAGATTCAACAATCTCAGCAACAACAGCAGCAACAGCCTCAGCCACAACAGCAGCAGCAACATCAGCAGCAGCCACAGCAGCAACACTTCCAACAGCAACAGACTGTAGTCAACCCCAACAACACCGTCATTCAATCATCGGTGACACAGACTACTACATCACAGACATACACCCAACAACCAGCGGGTCACCAACCCGTGGTGGCTCACCAGCCTGCTGTTGCTCCTCAGCCTATGGTTACCCAGCCTATCATGCAGGCTCCGCCAACCGTATACACTCAGCCCATCAGCCCTCCTGTGATTCAGCCTGTGATGCAGCCGCAATTCCAGCAGCCCATCATCCAGCAACAGCCTGTCGTCCATCAGCCACCAACGCAACCGCCACCTCCTCCACCTCAACGTATCCCTGAGACACGTCAGCTTCCTGAGCCAGAGCGTCCCGGCTCTCGACAAAGGGCTCGCTCACGTCATGACGTTGAGAGAACCATGTCCAATGAGCTCGAGAACCTCAGGAACGAGCTCAAGGTTCTCAAGGCCAAGCAGAGTGAGACAAGCAAGGATCTCTATGATGCTCGGCACAGACTCTCCAACTTGCAGACAGACAAGGAGGAGCTCCGAGAAGAGAGAAACAAGGCTCAGGCTACCAGGGACAGACTGGTTGCCGACTTTGAGGAGCAGACTCGACTGCTGGAGAGGACAAGGTCACGCCTCGATGAGCAACGTCGCACCGTGGAGAGATTTGAAAAGGACCGTGACATGTCAATCGATAAGGTCAAGAAGAGCAGTGACCAAGTCCTTGACAGACTCAAGCGTGAGCGTGACCAGGCCATGGATGTTGTCGAAAAGTTCAAGAGAGAGCGTGATCAAGCCGTTGATCAAGCTAAGCGAGATCTCGACTTGAGCATCTCCAAGTCAAAGAAGGATCGCGACCAAGAGTTGCAGAGACTTCAGCGTGAGCGTGATGAAGTCATCCAGCGCATGACTCGAGAGCGCGACTCTGTTGTCAACAGACTTGAGAAGGATCGTGAGCAAGTTGCCGAGAAGGCCAAGAGGGACCTCGATATCTCCATTGCCAAGTCCAAGAAGGAGCGTGACTCGGCTATTGCCAAGCTCCAGAAGGAACGCGACTACGCTCTTGAGCAGGTCAAGCGTGAGAGAGACCAAGCTATCAGCCAGGCCAAGAAGGAGCGCGATTTGGTTGTGGCGAAGCTCTCCAAGGAACGAGATGAGCTCGCACAATCAGAAGCCTCCTTCAGCAACAAGGTCAAGGAGCTTGAGGACCACCTCGCCAAGCACAGAGAGCTCAAGGCTGCTCTTGAGAGAAACTATGAGGATCTCAAGAAGAACAGCCAAGAGACTACTCAAACCTACAGCAAGTTTGAGGCCAAGGCTATCAACTTGGAGAGGGAGCTCGAGGACATCAAGACTATCCGCAAGCATCAAGATACCACCTATGCAGCTCGCATTGCAACCATGGAGATCTCTCAAGAGTCTATGCAGTTACGTGTCAACAACATGGAGCAGGACCTTCTCGACAAGGCTAAGGAGCTTGGCGAGCTCAGTGTGGAGCGCGATCGTTACAAGACAGAAAGCGAGAACTCCAAGAACCAAGTGGAGTCCTTGAATAAGGACAAGACAAACCTGGAGGAGGACAAGAAGCATATGCAGAAGCAAATCACTGATCTCACAAGCGACAAAGCCAGACTCCAGGAACAGCTAACGGGACTCGATACCGACAAGAAGGCACTCGAAGCGCAGGTCACGACACTCCAGGCTACGATCGACGACTTGAAGAAGGAGAAGGAGACCTGGGCCAAGGACACTGAGAGTAAGGACGCCCAAATCGCTGGTCTTGATACCGAGAACGGAGAGCTTAAATCGCAGATCGAATCAATCACAAAGGAGAAGGAGGCAGTAACTAAGGAGGTGGAGGAGTTGGAGGCGAAGAGGAAGAAGCTCAAGAAGAAGTATGAGCAGTTGCATGGAGACAACAAGACGATGAAGGAGCAGGTGAGGGGGCTGTTGAATGATCAGGATGATCAGACGTCGCAAGTGTTGAGGTTGGCGGTTGAGGTCAAGACTTTGAGGTCTGAGAACTCGAGTCTAAGGTCAATGTCGGATACTTCGAGCGTGGTGTCGAGCTCCATGTCCACTATTTCCAGCTCTGTTAGCACCATTGATGACTCTGCCAGTGTTGTCTCTGATGCTACAGAGAAGCCAGACCCTGCGAGTGTCCCGCAGCCGGCGACTGTTGAGGATGTACCCGAAGCTGAGCCTGAAGCTCCTGCTGAGGATGTCATCATCGTCGAGGAGGAGGTTGAAGAGGCTGCACCTGTACCTGCACCTGAACCTGAAGCCGAGCCCGAGGCTGAAGCCAAGGCTGAGCCAGAGGCACCGGCTGAGGAGCCAGCGGCCGAAGAAGCAGCACCTGAGCCCGAAGCCCCTGCTGAAGAATCAACTGCCGAGCCTGAAGCCGCAGTAGAGGAGAAGGCTGCGCCAGATGTACCAGCTGAAGAGCCAGTGGCTGAAGAAGCTGCACCTGAGCCAGAGCCCGAGGCACCACCAGCACCTGAAGAGCCCGCTCCCCCAACACTCGAGGAAGTCAACACCGAACTCAAGGAGAAGCTCACCGCTGCTGAAGAGAATGTCACAACCGTCACAGCAGAGAAAGACGACTTGAACATCAAGCTCGAAGCCACTGCCGAGAACGCAGGCAAGCTTCAGCTTAGCGTCGACACCTTGACAACTGAGCGTGATGAAATCACACAGAAGCTCGCCACCGTTGAAGAAGAAGCAGCCAAGCTTCAAGAGAAAGCCGCCAGCGTTGACACCATTAGCGCTGAGCGTGATGATCTCAAGGGAAAGCTCACTGCCGCTGAAGAGAGCGTCACCGCTATTACAGGTGAACGCGATGAGCTAACCAAGAAGCTCGAGAGCGCAGAGAGAGAAGCTGTTGTCCTGAAGCAAGTTCGCACTGAGAACAATAAGCTTATGAAGCAACTTGAGGAAGCCAAGAAGGCTAAGAAGGAGGCTGATGAGAAGGTTAAGTCTCTCACTACTCAAGTGGCTGCTCTTGTTGCTCAGATCAACAATGGTGGTATGACACGATCTAAGAGCGGTGGTGGACGAAAGCCTATCAAGGATCCTAAGCGCGCTCAAGAGCTTGTCATTGTGCGGGATCCTCGCAACGGAAGCGGACTGTAAGTTTCTAGCCCATTCAACTATCTCGATGATGAAATACTAATGTTTTACAGGAGCCATATTGTACGCCGACGCAACCTTAACTCCTCTGCGACGAGGTCTTCTTCTCAGTCTGATGGATCAGCTGATGCTTAAATAACTTATTACGATGGAGGATGTATGAGCATGTACGACGAGTCACTCATTTGAACAAATTTCCTTTGTATACTTTTCTTTTGTATTATTTTCATTGAGTCTGGGATGTTTGAATAGCGAAGCGGGGCTTTATGTAGAGGATACAACTACATTACACTTTAAGACGGGCGATGCAATATCTGTATGAGGAACGGTGCATTACATTAAGAGGATTGGGATTCATTGATGATAGTGTATTTCTTTGAGTTTTGGGGTAATGAATAATGGAGTGAGATAAATCAATAAATTGGGAGGTTGATCATTATTTTCGTGAATGTAAACTTTCTGTGACTACTGTCTCAAGTATGGTGCAGTGACCCTTGTCCCTTGCTTCGTCACTGAGCTGTATAACCACCATCTACAGGCAGATTAACACCAGTGATCCATCTCGCCTCTTGACTGGCGAGGAAAATTGCAGCGCCAACAAGATCCTGCGGTGACCCAGTTCCGTGCAGTGGATGCTTAGAACGAATTACATCTTGATCACGAGTCTTGATGGTATCGGCAAAGATGGCCGTTTCCGTGTCTGTACCATCTCAGCATAAAAGTCAATAGTGATGATGCCTTAGATACTTACATCCCGGACAAATGGCGTTGCAATGAATACCATCTTTCGCGTATTCGAGGGCAATCGTGCGTGACATATTCGTCACTGCGCCTTTTGAAGCCGCGTATGAAACTGTTTCATCAGTAGACTGGCCAGTATACCGGGGTGATATTCTTACTGTTAGTGTATCCTCCCACCAGACCAAAGATGGACGACAAGTTGATGATCCAGCCTCGATCACCAGTCTCGGATTTCTCTTGCTTGAGCATCTGGGCAATGACGTACTTGCTAACCAAGAAGATGGACTTGACGTTAACAGACATTGTCAGATCCCACCAGTCTTCTGGAGTTTCGTGGGTCTTGTATGCTTCTTTGCCTGCTTCAACGGAGATACCGGCATTGTTGACCAGCCTGCACGAGTATCAGTTCAGCCTTGCGTAAGCTAGATGCTTTTTCACTTACACATCAATACGACCGTATTCAGTTACAGTCTTAGCCACCAGTTCCTCAACAGCAGCTGTCTTAGTAACGTCCGTTTGAACAAAAATGGCCTTGCCGCCTTTTGATCTGATCAACTCATCAGTGTTGATAGAAGCCTCTCCGTTGACATCTGCACGGGCACTGGGCTTCAGATCGGCACAGACGAGATGAGCTCCCTCTTGAGAGTAACCCAGTGCGATTGCACGACCTAAGCCAGATGATGCACCAGTCACGATGCATACCTTGCCTGCGAGACGTCCAGAAGTTGTAGTGGCCATTGTTGTTGTGTTGAGTGAGCTCGCTTGTTGTGTGATGATGGTGAATATGAATGGCTGATACTTATAGATATATCGATTGGGGGGGCCTCAGGTTATAAGCCGTGGCTTGTCGTTCAGTGGCCTGATTCGTCACCTTGCAGGTAGTGCTGAGAGCGGGATCCCGATTTTGAGTTTGGGCATTGATGCGTTGTTCTGTAAACGGATAACAAGCCGAATGACCAATGGGAGCCAGTATTCCGAGGTTATACGTGCTTGTACTACGATAATCAATGGGAATCAAGGCGAAGAGCTGTTATTCAGCTTGATACTGTCATGGGCTGGCCACGGAATTATACGATATATCTGTGAGATAGAGCAAGATGGAATTTCCAGAGGAAGATCCTCTTTGCCTTTTCAATGTCACTTAATAATTGCCGAATTATCCTGTCAGTCACTTTCTCAGAATTGCATCAATGCTGGAAGAATAAGCAGACAATCAATAACTTTTATTATATCAGCTATCCTTAGGCCACTCATCAACAAGTTTGGCCTTATGAAACCTTGTAGTCCAACCTAAGTCCCTTTCAATATCATCCAAAAGTTTCAAAACTGCCTGCTGTTCCTCTTTATCATAAAACACCTGCCCCGCCACAAACAACGCCTGCACTGAATTGGCTCTTACAGGATCTGAAGGATCAGCTAAGCTAACGCCGCAGATTTCTCTTGCGTAGTGATGCACTTCAGCTTGGATTTGTCGATAAGACTTCAGACGCGATGAGACGGTTGAGCGAATGAAGGTTGACTCTTGGGGCTGATTCACAAGGAGAAGAATCATCGCCATGTGATAGTTCTGCATTGTTGCAGCGCAGATGGGGAGTTCATACCAGATTTGAGTGAAGGTGGAGAAGCAAGATTCTGAAGAGCTGGGACACGGTGATCTTGCGTGGGGAGTAAATGTTGAGGGTAGACTGTCGTGCCATTCTTTGAAATCCCGGGTTAGCATTTTCCACCTCTCGAGGAGTGTTTCCTGAGTCACGCCGATAGTTGGACGTTGACCGAATGGCAATCCATAGTCTGGAGGATTGATAGCATCGCCAGAAGTTAGATGATTCAACAGTTTGCTTATCAGCCATGTCAACTCATTACTCTTGGTGTCTTCTTCAATATCTGCTAAGGTTCTGACATCGGCTGAGCATGGAAGACTGAATGGCATAAGATTTCCGTCTTCGGTTGTTGAAAGACCTGCATTCTGCCAAAGACTCACATCTTTCAGGTCTAGACGAGTTTGCGTCTCGCTAATGACTGGAATGATTAGAACCTTAGATTCATAAATCGGTGGATGAACTCACAAGCGCAGAGGAGATCTTGTCTTGCTAAACTCCACAGAATAGGACCCTGAATAGCTGTACGCGGAATCACCACCGGTGAAGAAGGACGTGATGTCTCTTCCGTTGGATTGAAAAGAGGCAAAGCACTGAGATGAGCTCGCCAAGCTGTCCCAGGAGCATCCATCAACTCATAAATACATAGAATAGCTACTGCAGCGAGCATGTCCTCTTTTTCACTTGAACTATTCTCATAAGTCCGCAAGTCCACAGCGTTCTTGAGATGACGTATGGCTTCATCGTAATGCTTTGCAGACTCGTAGCGCCAGTCGTAGCCACGCCACCGAGAGTCATCATGGCCCTGAATTGCGGAATTTTGACTTGGAAGGCTTTTGTTGCGACGATATAGGTGCTTTGCTGCGATGGCGCACATGGATGATTTGAGCAATGGGCTGGTAGCTGCTTTGACGGGTACTTTGCCAGAGAAGTAACACCCAGTATCGAAGATGTCAAACCTAGCCTTCGTTAGAGCAACAAGGATGATGATACAGGGGACCTACCAGGTTCCGGGCCCTTCTTTGTAGTGCTTTATCAGATGAAGTGTTGCCAGTCTTGACGTGACCGGATGATCATTGGGGGTTGGCGTTACTTCTGGTTCGCTATCCGGAACGTATACATCCTCTTCGATGACCAAGGAGTCATGTTCCAAGAAGTGTCTTGGTGGAGCAGGGGACACAGATACATCACCTGCTCCTTCTGTATGCGATGTATCCCTTGTTTCATCCGTATAGTCGATGACTGTGCTGTCTGGCTCTGCAAAGGGATCTTCGACATGAACAAAGTGAACTAAAGACCCAAATTAGAAACATATGCCATAAAGAGTAGTTAATACGCACGCTCATCAGGGACAACAACCCACACATGCCCCTCTTCGAAAATATCTTGCTTCCCCACTTCATCAAATCCCTCCTCGTCATCTCTGTTTCGTTTCCTAGCTGGTGAGCCTGAATAACTCTGGAATGGTCGAAATACTGATCTCTGAGCGTAACTACATATCCGTGAACTCTTACTACAAGCTCCACAAATGGGCTTGGCTTCATCGCATTTCAACTTTCTGCTTCTGCAGGTCTGACTACCGAATCGTTAGCATTTTCCTTGTTAGGGAATACTGAGTATGCAATACTCACCAGCCTGAGAAAGAACGCATTGTAACAAAAAATATGAACAATGAGGAAACTAACGTTAGTTTGGTGAATGAGCCGAGAAGTTTTACTCGACTCTACCTTGAGTTTTCAAGGCGTGCGTGGTGGAGATTCATGACGAATATTAGTCAGATGAGGAAGTCAAGCCGAGAGACAAGATAGGCGGTCGAAACAAGTCATCAACGCGGGGTAACTCAACTTGGGCAGAGAGACGAAAACGTGGGGTAATGTTAACTAACAGCAACTTGAACATCTCGGCAGTTGAACCGCCGATCGAATGCGGAGCCGATTAGCGGAGCCGATTATGATCAAGTTGTTTAAATACCTATTCATTGACCTTGTTATCATTAGCTTTCGTCTTGATTAAGATATACGTGCAGTAGCATATCACTGGAAACAAGTACATCATCCTTGGAACTTTGCCATGACTTCTGATATAGCTAAACCGTTTTCCGTCACTGGAAAGACTGCCATTGTGACTGGTGCTGGATCAGGTCAGTGTCTCTGAACACCTGGTCTCAATTATACTCATAGTTCTTTAGGCATCAACTTTGAGTTCGCCCAGATCTTGCTGGCAAAGAACTGCAACGTCGTTATCGCAGACCTCGCCTTGAGACCAGAATCTGAAGCTATAGTCTCAAAGTACCAATCTTCTCCCCGAGCAGTCTTTGTTAAAACAGACGTCACCTCTTGGAAAGATCTCACCAACGCTTTCAAAGTGGCAATCAAAGAATTCGGAGACTTTGATATCGTCTGTCCCGGTGCAGGTGTCTACGAGCCTCACTTTTCCAACTTCTGGCATCCCCCAGGCTCCGCTGAAAGCAAAGATCCTCTTGACAGCGACCACTATAAGCTTCTGGATATCAACCTGACTCATCCTATCCGAGCAACTCAGCTTGCTATTTCCCACTGGCAGCACGGTTCGCCTACAAAGGTCTCACCAGGAAATCCTAAGCGAGTGATCCACATTTCATCTATCGCAGCTCAGTGCCCTACTCTCAGAGCTCCAATGTACGGCGCAAGCAAATTCGGCATCACGGGTTTTGTGCGTTGCCTTGCAGAGCTTGAACCAGCGGGTATTCGTGTCAATGCTGTGGCACCTGGTCTAGTGCGTACTCCACTCTGGACAGAACATCCTGAGAAGTTGAAGTATGTGAATGAAGAGCAGGATGAGTGGGTTACGCCTGAAGAAGTTGCACAGGCGATGTTGCTGTGTGTGGAGAGTGACAAGTACCTTGGAGGGACAGTTCTTGAGGTTGGCAAGGATCATACCCGTGAAGTGCAGTTGTTTAATGATCCCGGACCTGATACGACGGGTCGGCTGAAGGGAGTTTCTATTAGTAATTCTGAAGAGGGGGATAAGAGCGTTTGGGAGTGGCTTGGTCAGAAGTCTATCTGGGGTTTTCCGCAGTAAGTATGCTAGGGGGAGACAAAACATCAGACACAGATCAATCTCTTGTAACGTCGAAACCTTGTTAGTACTCTCAGATCATATTTCCTGTTCAGACTGCACTTACCGGCCCCGCTTGTTAGTGCAGGTTATCTTCCAGCTTCACTTGTGATATCCCGCGCATGTCCCGACCGGATGCATATGCGGGCTACTTATTTCGGTAAACCACGACATCAAGTGACTTCTGTATGTCTGTGTTGTCTTTAGCTCAACCACTCAATATTGACTTCCCCTCTCTTGTTGTACGCCACTTTAACGTTGAATGCAGCTGCACAGGCCCAAAGTCACTGCGACCCCCGCTCGGCTTTAACTTGTTTTCATCATTTTATGTAACTTTGTCGTTACCCGAAATATTCAAAGCCGAGGCCTTCTTCATCTCGGCTTGGTCTCCGTGATTTAAGCTCGAAAGTGGCTTGACAACCCCATCTCGCCTTTATTTCCATTTTCGGATATAATTTGGGATATGACGATGTTGTCAGCCAAAACTGAAAGTGACGAGTGAGAGTAACTGAAATCCGATAGCTGTAATACAACACAAAGGGTTACTGATGCGAGATAAATTTAATTATGTATATAAACTGTCAGTAGGTTGAACAGCCCGTGTGTTCTGTAAACCTGTAACGTTATTACGGCACCATAGTATCGAAATCCGCAACTAATCACTCTGGTCAACTTGTCATCATTCATCTATCACTATTTGAACTCCTCGGACGAAATCGAGATGGATCAAACCGATGTACTTATCATCGGTGCGGGCATGTCAGGAATTGGACTTGGCGTCCAACTCATTCACAAGTTTGGCCTTCGAAACTTCGAGATCATCGAAAAAGACTCTGGAATCGCTGGTACATGGAAGGCCAATAGCTATCCAGGCTGCGGATGTGATGTATGGATCAATTTTCAATAGTATCGAAACCCTAGCTAGCTGACGTCTTTCTCACAGGTTCCATCTCACTTCTATTCATATTCCTTCGCTCTCAACCCCGACTGGTCTCAAGCATATGCGATGCAACCTGAGATAGAGGCCTATTTCAATGACGTCGCTAAGAAATGGAACATCAACAAGCATGTGAGATTCAACTCTGTTGTAGAATCTGCGCGCTGGGATGAAGCTTCTGGAATATGGGAAGTCGCCATCCGAAATGTTAACACCGGCGAGGTGACTACTCGCCATACGAAGGTTCTCATCTCAGCTGTTGGTGCTCTTTCTACACCCAAGGAATGTGATATTCCTGGAGCTTCTGATTTCCAAGGACGTATATTCCATACAGCAAGATGGGATCACTCGTTTGATTGGAAAGACAAAGAGGTTGTGATTATAGGCAAGTCTTCCAATGCAGAATCTGCTCGCTTTACTGACTTATTACAGGAAATGGCTGCAGCGCCACTCAAGTGGTGCCGGCCATCAGCTCAGGCGATAAAGCAGTCAAGAAGGTAACTCAATTCGCGAGACAAGCCCATTGGCTTTCCGAACGTCATAATCCGACATACTCGGACATGTTCAAGTGGACAATGAGATGGATCCCACTTGTAATGCGTATCTATCGTGCACGGCTGTATTACCTCAAGGAAAGCGACTTTCCAGGTTTCAACATCGCCAAAGGGCTCAGGATACGGAAGCAATGGACAGAGGAAACTACAGATTATATAAGAAAGACGGCACCGGCCAGATATCTCGACTTTCTGGTTCCCGAGACTGAGATCGGTTGCAAACGGAGGGTCAATGACACAGACTATCTTGCTAGTTTGCATCGAGATAATGTCGAGCTGATATATGACGATCCAGTTGAGGCAATTGAAGCTACTGGCGTACGGACATCCTCTGGAAAGTCTGTTGCTGCTGACGCGATTGTTCTCGCGCATGGCTTTGAGACTCAAAAGCCGCTGTTTCCAATGGAGATATACGGGAAAGGTGGAGTTACCATCAACGACCATGTAAGTCTTCTATCTTCATCTCCTCATGCAAAGTACTGACGACGCACAGTGGCATAAAGTTAGTGCAGGAGCAGCATCATCCTATTTCGGAACCTGCCTCTCTAAGTTCCCCAACTTCTTCATCATGATGGGTCCAAACACCCTGAGCGGACATCTCTCAGTGATATACACCAGCGAATGCCAAATCAACTATACCACGAGAGTCATTCAGCCAATCCTTAAAGGGAAAGCAGATGTTGTTGAGGTTACTCCCGAAGCTGAGAAGAAAGACATCGAGATGGTTCAAGAAAAGGCTAAGGAGCTGGTCTGGGCTACAGGTTGCACATCGTGGTTTATTGATGAGAAGACAAATAGGAACACAATCATGTTTCCTGACTGGCAGTTCAAGTTTTGGCTCAGAAGTGTATTTGTGGCTTGGGGTGACCTGGAGTATCGCAAGGTCAGCACTAATTCAGCCGTCAAGATATCGCGAGTCAGCCTAAGTCAAACGCTGTTTGCAGTGGCTGGAGTTTTAGGTTTGGGAGCAATTTGCTTTCAGATCGTGGCCATGGCAACAAACAACGAGCAGCGATGGTGGCTCAATACATTCACCAAGTAAAAGACTATAGGAAGTAGAGTTGCTCAAGCAGTAGTGATTATCCAATTTGATAGTCTTCAAAAATATGCTAATTATGCAAAAACCCACGACATCATACAAATACCAATGCTACCTAAAATCCATCCACGTTTTTTAAAGTTTACACCACGACTCATGAATTGCATCATCCATTTAGAGTCGGGGAATCGTCTTGGTCGCACAACAAGACGAAGGGGTCTCTTCCTCCTTCTTTCCAAAAGCATTACTGGAAGCAGTGTCAACGCACACTGCTGAAGGAGGAACCCACAGACCAGGGTTCTTCTGGAAGAAATTTGATGCTCGGAGCATCACGCTGACGGGCTCGGCTGGCATCACGGGGAAGTCCTCTGTGCGAGGGAAGTGAGTCAGGCCGAACTGGATATAGCACACGATATCGGTGTTCTCGATGGGCTCGTCGCGGGCTACCCAGTCGGTAATGGTGCTGTTGTGAGGATGGTTTTCCATACCAGTGGATTGACACACGTAGTCGCCAGCTGGGAAGATCTCGTAGTCCTTGTAGGGAGTAACCCAGAGACTCTTGCGAGCAAAGGCAGCGCGCTTGTAGACGACACTGCCGGGCTTGGCGAGGAGACCGGGACAGTTGTTGTTGAGAATCTTGTAGGCGACGGGCTTCTTGGCGGAGGGGTTGATGCTGTTGGGGTTGGTGATGGCCCATGATCGACTTGTCTCGTGGCAATAGTTGGCAGCGGCCTCCTTGGCTGTTCGGAAAGGTGTGTTCTTGGCGTAGAAGCCGTTACCGAAGGGGTTCTCGGGAGATCCGACCTCTGCTTCTGAAGGCAGCGCGTCGTTCTGGACGACAGTATTGTTAGGTCCATCGATCTCGGGGTCAACGCGGAGAGAGAAGATGTGCTGGTGGTTATGGGCGTTGAGAGTGGGTGCGACTTCAGTGCCGTAAGGAGCGGCTGTTTCGCTGGGGTGCATGCAGTAGGTGTTGAGCATACCGGTCAGCTTGACCTCAAGCTTGTAGGTTCCGTCGAGGGTGAAGGTGTGGTAGAAGCCGTATTCATAGTTGGCGGCGGTGATGATTTGAGAGATGATGAGCTTGCGATCACGGGCGGAGATGACGCTGCCGTCACGATAATCGGTGTGCTTGTACAGAAGACCGTTGTCTTCCTCGTGAATGCAGATGGCATTCTTGATGATGGCGGGATCACCCTCGCCAGTGGCCATGACGGCATCGAGATAATGGATGGCACCCTTGCAATCACATCCCAGCTTGAGAGAGTTGGTCATCAGACCAGTTCCATACTCACCAACATCGAAGGCGTGCTTTCGGTGGTGAGGGGGGTCGGGGTTACCGTAGGGAACGACCATCTCGACAACACTGATACGGTTGAAGAGAGTGCGCTCACGGTGCTCATGATGATCCTCCATGCGGACATCAGAGAGAACAATACCTTCACGGTAGTTGAATCCAATGTGCATCTTGTATCCGGCCCAAGAGATCTCGTTTCCTCGCATGCGGAATGAGACACCCTGAGGCTGGGTGATGTTGATGGGCTTAAGGGTACCATCGATGTAGTTCTCGCCGATGAACTCAGGCATGTAGTTGTGCTGGCCGAGAGGAATCTTTGTTCGCTCACCGTTGACGTAGCGAATGTCAACAGTGAGAACTTCCTCCTTCTCAGTATCGACCACGACGGAGAAGTCCAGTGGGTGCGCATACTGGTTATCGTTGGGGGAATCGCGGTAGTATACCAGACCCTGCTGGAGACGGCGCTCATAGCCCCAACGCTCATCGACACCAATTGCCCAAGCGTCGATGTAGATCTTGGACATGTCGTCAATACCAAGGTCCTTGCAGGCCTGGATAACACGAGGGTCGGCACGAGCGACACGCTCGCAGACGTCGAGATCCTCGAGGGTCAGAGTAGGACCGACATCGTGGACATCCTTCCACTCCTCGACCTTGCCATCAGCAATGTTGGCGATGACCTCAGAGACTTGACCATTGCCCTTCTCAATGACAATAGCGAAAGCGCGACGAGAAGGACGAGGACCAGTTCGGGAGCGGAAAGCAGCATACTCTGCCTTTTTAGGCTCACGAAGAGTGAGACAGTTGAACTTTAACGACTTGGGCTTTGCGTAATCACGAATGATCTTTGCAGCAGCGCGAATCTCATCAATCGATAGCGGATCTACAGATTGTAAGCTTAGTCAATTGACTGTGAATGAGAGTGATCATACCGAGGGGATGTAAATGTTGAGAATTTGACAGATCGGGAGCAGGGTCGTTGGGCTCTTCCCGAAAGATGGTGTAACCGGCGACTGATGTGGTATCGGGAATCATGATGAATGTTGGTATGTCTTGACGACTCTTCCATACGGTTGTGATGTTATGTGGTGGGTATAAGTGTCCAAGGTTGTAAGCCTGGAGACAAGAGAGCTAAATAGTGCTTGAAGTGAAGCTTGTAGTTAATTATGAAGAGAAATGATAAAGTCAAGAGGATGAAGAGGTTCTTATAGAGAGTAAAAGAAAGTAAAAGCAAAAGTAAAAGTAAGGCGGATGAAAGAAACGGCATCCACCGATAGCGCCGCTCCGTTGGAGACCGCTCCGCTGCATTGCATCTCCACTGAGCGGGATCCAGATTTCCGCTGACGGCCAAACCCACTGACTTGAGGGAGAGATCTAGCTAGATCCAAGGGACAGGGTCTAATACCGAAAATTGCCATAGAATTGCATTATTCCGGAAAGCGTGTGCCAAGCCATGTCCGGCAGTTCCACGCGCTTTCAACCTCGTCCCATCTGAAAACGGGCAAAACATTGAAGCCATTCACCTCAGAGATCCACAAATTTCCTTATCACGCTGTTATCTAGCAGATAAACGCAGATAAACGGTTGGAGAATAAGCTCAGCCAGCATCAGTCAGTCATTTGACCCTCCCAATCGCTGATCATTCCCTCCAACTTTCCCCTCACTAAGCCTCTAACTGTCTTTAGTAACTAATTCTCACATTCAACCCCATGTCTTCCCACTAAACTGTTTACGGGTAACGTTTTACAGTTTTACTCACAAGCGATAAGAAGGAAGCTTTCCCTGGCCCCGAGATAACCGAACAGGTGATCCCCGTGTTACAGTTTCTTTGTCAGAACATGTTTAACCCGGCCCGGTCCAACACATGTTATGAGGTAACCCCCCATGGGGAAGAGCCTGAGTCTCGCAACTCATCACGTAATGGAATTGTACTGTTTGTGTGTGTCTGATGCGATGCATCGTAATTCCCCATGGGGTACCATCGCGTTCCCCGCAAAGCACCAAGTCGAGCCAAGCCCCCCCTGATCTCTTGAGAATGATCGCTAAACTAAAACTCCAAGATACTCGATCCGTTGCTGTCGTACAGGCTACAGCAGCAGAGTTGACAGGAGACGCGGCGTCGGAGCTTACCCTGAACAAGCAGGCGATTACTCGGGGCAGTATGACTGGGGTTAGAGATAACAGTGCCCCCCAACCTTATCTCTGTGTAACTAAACCCCAAATGCGCGGTTTTTAACGCCTGTGCCAGGTTTTCTACAGCGCTATGGTATCCTTACAATCAGCGTACTCGACGATAGGAATACTCCATACAGTACTATCTAATCACTTGTCACACCATAACTTGATACCCAATTTCACCAAGTGCCTTGACGTTAGAATGTGTGTGTGTCTTTGAAGGTTGGTCCGTTCGTACCCAGAAGTAATTAAGGGCAAAAGGCGAAAAACGGATATAAACACCAACACGCGCAATTGAATTGCTTTTTTACTTCCCATTTCATCCAAACTAAATCATCTGAGTCACATCTCATCATCAATCAAGCGAACTACTCGCTTCTTTGCCAAGGCTGCCCGTCGCCTTTTTTTTTCTCTTCCTTCTCCTACGTCATATTTTTCTTTTTCTTCTCGACTCAGTTTTCATCGTCAGACGCGGCCATGAATAACGACCTCGAGACAAACTCTGCGCTCAAGCGCACAGATACAACAAACCAAGCCATTCGCGATGCTGAAGATCTCGCAGTTTTCGGCCATGACCAGAGTCTCACTCGAAAGTTCAGCATGTGGAGTATGCTTGCTCTCGCATTCTCTGTCCTCGGTACATGGTCAACTTTTGCCCAGGGCATTAACAGCGGATTAACCAGTGGCGGTCCTATCGCTATTCTCTGGGGCCTTTGTCTCGTGTTTGCCTGCAATCTCTGTGTTGCTGTGTCGCTGGGTGAGATGTGTAGTAGTATGCCCACTGCGCTTGGTCAGGCTTACTGGATCTCGCGATTGTGGCCAACTTCTTATGGACGATTCTGCTCGTACTTGTGTGCTTGGATCAACATGACTGGTTGGATTACTTTGTCTGCATCGCAGATTGCTTTCATGACTGAGTTCATGCTCAAGATGAAGGTTCTGTTCACGCCGGACTGGGCTGGTGCGGATAAGGGATGGGTTTTATTCCTCGTCTACGTCGGTACAACTGCAGCTATGACTCTATTCAACGTTGTGGCTTGCCGAAAGGATGTTATCCTTCCTTACTTCAACAACTTTGTTGGTATCTCCTTCGGTGGCCTTTTCATCGTCATCATCATGGCCCTACTCATCTCCGTCGGCACGAAGGAGGACCTTCACTTCCAGCCTGCCAGCTTTGTTTTTGGACACTGGATCAACCAGACTGGCTGGCCCGATGGTGTCACCTGGTTCATGGGCCTTGTGCAAGCCGCCTACGGTCTCACAGCCTTCGACGCAGCTATCCACTTGGTTGAAGAAATTCCCTCACCACGAAAGAACATTCCCCGCGTTATCTGGCTCTCGGTTGTCATCGGCGCCATAACCGGCTTTATCTTCATGGTTGTTTGTCTTTTCTGCATTGTGGATATGGACATCGTTCTCAACCCCTCAACCGGACTATCTTTTATGGACCTCGTCAAACAGACCGTTGGTCTTCAGGGTGGAACCGTCCTTCTGACTCTGTTCATCGTGAACGGTATTGGACAAGGTATTGGAATCGTTACGACCGCTTCGCGACTGACTTGGGGTTTTGCTCGTGATGGAGGTCTTCCGTGGAGTAACTACTTTTCGCATGTCGATGAGTATTGGAAAGTTCCTATTCGTGCACTCTGGCTGCAGGGCGCTGTTATGGCTCTGATCGGGGTTCTCTACACTTTCGCATCGACAGTGCTGGAAGCTATTCTGAGCGTCAGCACCATTGCACTCACAGTATCCTACGGCATGCCCATCCTGACACTCCTCTTCGTCGGCCGAGATAAGCTCCCACCAGGCGAGTTCTCACTTGGACGATTCGGTTCAGTTGTCAACTGGGTCTCCGTAGTCTACTGTGCCATCACCACCGTTTTCTTCTTCTTCCCTTCTGCACCAAACCCATCTGCTTCAGACATGAACTACGCCATTGCCGTTTTCGGCATTATGCTAGTCATCACTCTGGTATTCTGGGTCGTCAAGGGACGTATCACTTATCTGGAGACCGAGGAGGCTCAGGGTAACATTATCTATGCTCAGCGGGCAGAACGGGCCAACTATGTTGACGTTGATGTTCGAAACAAGGCGGATACGGAACCTCATAGCGCGTCTCGGGCCGGGGAAGTCGGGGCTCAGTGATGAGTGGTTGGTGCTTAGAGGATGAAATTGGGGTATTTGTTGGTTGGTGTGTAATTGTGTATAGTAGATACGTACGTATAGTTGATAGCAATTGAATTTCATTAGAGTCAACGAAGGATGGCACTTGCGCATGGCGAGGAACGCTCTATTTAATGACACTGTATCTTTGGCCTATCTTGTTTCCGAATTTGGGATAGCTAATCTAAATTAGCAGTAAAGATTGCTTTAGGAAGCAGTTTTGCATTTCTTCCATCGAATCATACGAGATGTGAGTGTCAACATGTCATTTCACCCCTGGTTTATGCATCCAGGGTCCCAGTAACGGCGCCAAAGATCAACGTTCTTAAACTCAAGTCATTAATGCATTTTCTTACCCCAATTCTGCTTAAATCTGTTGCAAAATGACTGCCCGATATAGAAGCGAGAAACAACTCGTATCGGTGCAGGGTATCCCTCCGATCTTCTCCACACCGGGCCGGAGGACACTATACCGAAACGAGTCAATACTTTGCAGCTTTTTGATCTGGGGAAACATTACCTTCGGAACCCCACATAGATAACATCCGCTGTATGACGGAACTGTTAGTCAAGGAGATATCAAGTAACATTGATGAATGAGAATGGGTATACAAGGGGACTTTCCTCAGCTGATTTCCCCAGATCTTGCATCCAGAATCGAATCATCACCACATCTGCATCCACAATGAGTCTAGACGTTCAACTTACTGCCCCCAATGGGCGAACCTACAAGCAACCCACTGGCCTATTCATCAACAATGAATGGGTCAAGTCCTCAAACGGCAACAAGATTGCTTCAATAAACCCAACGTAAGTGTACACGCTCTAACAAACAGACACCACTAACAGAACAAGTAACGAACAAGAAATCACCTCCGTCTACGCCGCTTCTGCCGAAGATGTCGACAAAGCCGTCCGCGCTGCTCGTCGAGCCCTTCGTAATCCCACCTGGAGAGATCTCCCAGCTACAGAGCGAGGCAAGCTCATGAACCGTCTTGCTGAGCTTGTCGAAGAGAACAGAGACATCCTCGCTACGATCGAGACATGGGATAACGGAAAGCCTTACTCGGTCTCCTTTAACGAGGATATGACCGAGGTTGCTGAAACACTGCGATACTACGCTGGCTTCGCGGATAAGGTGTTTGGACAGGTCATTGAGACAACTGGTGATAAGTTTGGATACACTATTCGTGAACCTATTGGTGTTTGCGGACAGATCATTCCGTAAGTCAAGGCATCAATGGCTTTCAAATGTCTTGTGCTGACAGCAACAGATGGAACTATCCCCTTGCTATGGCAGCTTGGAAGCTCGGCCCAGCTCTCGCCTGCGGAAACGCCGTAGTCCTCAAGCCAGCCGAACAGACCCCCCTCTCAATCCTATACTTCGCCAACCTCGTCGTCAAAGCAGGCTTTCCTCCCGGTGTCGTCAACATCGTCAACGGTTTGGGAACAGTTGCTGGTGCAGCACTTGCTTCTCACATGGATGTTGACAAGATTGCCTTCACAGGCTCAACACCAACAGCCAGACATATCATGAAGATGGCCAGCAGCAATCTCAAGAACATCACCTTGGAGACTGGTGGAAAGAGTCCTCTTATTGTATTCGATGATGCTGACGTTGATCTCGCTGCTTATTGGGCCCATGCCGGCATCATGTCAAACCAAGGTCAAATCTGCACCGCAACAAGCCGTATCCTTGTTCAAGAAGGTATTTACGACAAGTTCATGGCCGCTTTCCGATCCCAAGTCAAGAACATCTCCAAGGTCGGCGATCCCTTTGACGAGAACACTTTCCAAGGTCCTCAAGTCACAAAAGCCCAATACGACCGCATCCTGTCTTTTGTTGAAGTCGGCAAGAAAGAAGGTGCAAAGCTTGAACTCGGCGGCCAGCCCTTCAAGAAGGTCGGCGATGGAAAGGGCTACTTCATCGAACCAACAGTCTTCACTGAAGTTGACCCCAAGATGCGAGTCTTCCAAGAAGAAGTCTTCGGTCCATTCGTCGTGGTTAGCAAGTTCAAGTCTGAAGACGATGCTATCAGCTTGGCCAATGATACTCAATTTGGACTTGGCAGTGCGCTGTTTACTACAAATTTGACGAGGGCTCATCAGGTGGCTAAGAGGATTGAGGCGGGTATGGTGTGGATTAACTCGAGTAACGATAGTGACTGGAGGATTCCATTTGGTGGAGTCAAGCAGAGTGGTATTGGACGGGAGTTGGGAGAGGCTGGTCTTGCGGCTTACTCGAATATCAAGGCTGTACATGTTAATATTGCTGCCAAATTGTAAAGTAGCATCTACTCAAAAGATATCCATGGTAATTTCTACAGTATTCTAACGGATCCTCTTGAAAATCGGGGATCGCCTTCTCATCTTCAAGTATCATGTCTGGTCGAGTTGGATGGTCGAACTCCAACTCAGACAGGTCCTCTTAGGAGTCAGGTATGTATGACCCATTGACATATGACCAAAGGCGGACAATAACTGTCTGCCACGGAAGAAAGTTTGAAGAAAAGGCTGCATGAAGGTAAGAATTAGGTAAGGCCACCATAAAGATTAAGATTACTTTACCTAAAGGCTTAGGGCATACGTGCTTAGCTATTTACTTTTATGTTAACGAGCTCTTGGTGTGCTGGTTATTTTCTCAACTACATACTATGGTCTAGAAATATTTACGAAGGCATATTGTTTAAGGATTATGGTGCAAGCTTCTTGAAGACATCTTCTGGAACGCCCCGACGTAAACTCCAAATGGTGTTGTGATCCGCCCCGGGGATGGTCTTAGTGTTGTAGGTTATGACCTCTTCAACCTCGGCCCCCTTCCAGCAACTGTTTAACCACTCTGGACCCGCAGTCCCAGGTGCTCCAATCATAGAATCCTCTTCCGCGTAGTAAATGTCGATAGACAATTTCTTACCCGCTCCCTTCAGTGCTTGCACCAACTTGGGCACCATGTCATCGTAGTCGTTCCAGTCACCATATCCAGGAACAGTGTCCATCTTCTGCATGAGAAACAGTGATTCATCAGAAAATCCCTGAATGCTTTCTGCGTGCACAGTTTTGAACAAGATAGGCTCAAAAGATTCCTCAAATTTGGCATCGGCGAGAACTTCTTCAGAACACCCATGCCCTGTTTTACTTGAACTTCCCCACATTTGGCTGATACCAGCAGATGTTGCCATTACTGGGCCTAGGGTACCGTTGAAGAAACCAATGAATTTGTCTGTTTGTGATAATAAGCTGGAAGGTAGTGATTGCGTAATGGACATGGACAGAACTTTTGAGTGAGAGGGTAAAATCCATGGTGCGCCGATAGCGATGTAGGGCCGTTCCGGGTGAAGGATTTCTGGATGATGAAATAGCATATCGAACGCATAGACGGTTCCACCACTGTGAGAGGCCAAAGAGACGTGTTTGATATTAAGATGCTGAAGGAGGGCTAGGGTAATTTCTGTTCAAGTTAGTTACATCCACTGCTATCAGAACGCCTTGATGGCGACTTACTTCGGCACAAAGGCGCTCTCTTCTCCAACTTGACAGGATCCGTTCCTCCAAAACCAGGCCGATCCATAACAACAATGCGAACACGGTACTTCTTAGCTAGTGCATCCTTGGCGCAGTGGAAAATCCGTGATGCACACAAAGGCGCAAAGAAAAGCAGGACATTCTCATCTTGAGAGTTTTGATACCCGTAGTCAGCGTATGTAATTTGAATGGTGTCGTGATCGCCTAAAGGGTCTGCTGGAAGTCGAAATTTTTGAGAAAAACGCGGATCCTTGAGATAGGTCTCAGGATCTCTCTGATCTGTTTCGTTGGCCATGATAAGTTGTGGTGATGGACGATCGCGAGTTGTAAGGTTGACGATCAACTCCAAATATTTGGTGGAGTTGTCAAGACAAATGATGAGGCCATGAAATTAGGCACATTAAAACGCGTCACGTGTAACAATCAAGGCCTATTACAGGCTGAATTGGGGTTGTGGATAAGAGGGGTAAGCACTATCGTTGGCTGTGTTCTGAAGGATTGAAGGATTGTTCGTCTTTGTTGTGACTTTGACGGTCTCTTTGAATCAAAACCTCTTCTACATCAGGTCTAACCATGGCAACATATCTTGCCTACCTTGAGCATTTAAATGCCGCCTCCATTGCCGTTTCGCACTTCGGTTGAACAATCCCGCCGTATTTACTTTGCTCATGAGAACTTCCAGCATCTCCTTGTTATCTACTCCGATGGCATATCGTATCGCTTCTCGGACATTTTTGCGGTTCTTGTACGCCCCAGCCTCAAAAAGAAGATTCACCATGTCCATGTTTCCTTTCTGTACTGCAAGAGGCAGAGCGATGTCTCTCGTCCGTTCGCTATCAATCATGTACTCCGCACACTCGCGACTATAGTCCTTCAAATCCTCCATGAATCGCGTCGGTCCTAAATTGTAGCCCAGCTCCAATAGTCTTCGGGCTATTGGGAGACAATCGTCCGATACGGCGCGTTGAAGCCTTCTCACTCCCCAAGATGCTAACGTATCCACTGCATGTGGCTGGTCCCGGTACTCCGGAGTCCACCATACCTTTTCAATTTCTATGTAGCCTGCCATTACGGCCTCGTAGGTTAGATTGAAAAGTTCTAGGTCTGTTGTTGTTTCAAGCATCCTGCTTATCTCAACACCAGCAGGCATTCTTGTGTCAGGACCGCTTCGGCCGGTCTCAAGATAGGTTTCAAGTGATGGGTAAACAATATTGTTCCGTGTAAGTGGTGCTCCTGAATCGATCGCAAGCCGAAGAAAGTCGATTTGTCTTGGAAGGGAGATTTCGGTAACTATATCCTCCCTGCAATAATCAAGCGTATGGCAGTGATTTGACAGACTCTGCAATAGGATCGACGCACACTGCATGTTGTCGTTCTGAACAGCGAGTTTGATTGCATTTCCAAGCTTGATGAGAGACTTGCCGCAATATGGTGCTTTAAATTCACTCCTCTTCCATCTCTCTAACTCAACTGGAGGATACCGGGAATTAAAGGGAGGGTTTTTTGACTCGTTCAATCGTGGCATCTCTGTGTCCCAAGGACACGTATATGTATACTTGCACGAGAGTATATCCTTGATGAGTTCCGTGTCGTTCAAGTAAACAGCCATTACAACCAGCGCATCTCGAAAAGTCGCACAAGACTCATCCAGATGAAGCGTGGTTGAATCAAAGTCCCATGGTTCTATTCCGATGAAAAAGTCGCGACGATCGTATATATATGCGTGTTTGACTGCTGCCTCGCAAACTGATCGCAGCACAACCTCAAACGTGCCTTTATAGGATGTGTCTGATGAATGCGACTTGTATTCCCAAATGTATTCTGCCACCCCTTTTAATAGCAGGTGATCTCGAGTTGGCGGCTTTTTCTTGACCCTGCCCAATATTCTTTTTACCAACAAAGATATCCAAAATCTATCTGATGGAATATCCGTAGAATTTAGGCTTCTGTAAAAAATACCCATCGACCATGGAACGTCGGGATATTCAACTGAAGAAGGGCTGTCGATGTATTCCATTGGGTATTCTTCTGTTTTAAAGAAGATTAGCGTGTTGCGTACAGGATCACGGTATCCTGCGTATTCCAGTATATCTGACTCCAGAATAACCTCCATGGCCATGCAGTAGAAGGTTTTGTTGACTCGACATAGTGGCATCATTTCACCGAATGTAAATGTGTCTGTGCATTGCTGAATGATTTTCAGCCGTATCTCCACGGGTAGCGTCTGCAATCCGCATGGCTTCCCACTGTAAGTCGCCGTCATTGTATCGAGTGCAAGAGTAAGTTGCTGATAGGGTTTGGGTGTCTGAGAATGTGGACGAGTCTAACTGATCAGGATAAGGGATTCAAGAATGTAATTGAGTGATCCTAAGGCATGGAACTATCTTTCTTATACAAACCCTTCAATCTTGCTATGAGTCAGCCCGGGGAGCGGTGTAATCTAGCCTATAAATACCATCCCCTGTTTGTATCCACAATGTGCTATGGTAAGTAAGCGACAGACATCACTCACAAAAAAGTAAGCCATAAGGTAAATAAAAAAGAAAGAAAATAAAAATGGAACGGGGTATATTTATTTGAAAAGATTTATCGGGCGGGTTGATGGCCGTAAATAGACTCGATATCGATTTCACATATACGTGGGTCGTAACAATTAGGTACTACCTACCTATTTACAATGCGCCTTCTTTCAAAATGCTATTCTCAAGGGCATAATGTCATGCTGCTCCTTCCCATGAATCGATAGATCAATCCATCTCTTCTTTCCTTTCTGAAATCTCCTCGTCTTCGTCTTCGTCTTCTCCATCTTCATCTTCATCTTCATCTTCATCTTTCACCACACATATTACTCGATATCTTCTTTAGGCACAACTACGAACAAAATCCATCAACCATGAGCCAAATCGAAATCCTCGAGGTGTTTGCAGAAGTAGCAAGTGTTGCAGGATACTTCGTGCTCTCGACGTTGGCAGTAGTGACTTTAAGCGCCATG
Organism: Fusarium anguioides; assembly: GCA_012977745.1. Classification (NCBI taxonomy): domain Eukaryota; kingdom Fungi; phylum Ascomycota; class Sordariomycetes; order Hypocreales; family Nectriaceae; genus Fusarium; species Fusarium anguioides. The sequence continues at coordinate 88,810 of JAALXK010000244.1, read as the reverse complement.
TTTAACACGTCTTACTTCTTCATATTCTACCGTTTTATTGCCAGGGCATGCGTTGTCTTGTATGCCGTATCTTTTCTTTGGAGGATAGCCTTCTTAATCGTTTCATTCATTTATCCGGGAAAGAAGATACATCGCTACAAACATGACGACGGACCTTGGCGTACCTGTGCTGAGTGTGTTCTCATCACCAATGCCTCCCATCCTATTGGCCTCAAAGTCGCCACCGAACTGGCTGAAGAGGGCCTCAACATTGTCCTTCACGGACGCGACGAGGACCAAATATCACAGGCAATGAATCAACTCATACAGACATTTCCTTCTCGACGTTTCTTCGGCCTGGTCCAGTCCGTTCGCGATAAGGAAGATCACGTATATCGCTTGAAGATCGGGAGGTGGGGAGTGGAACGAAACCTCAATCTTCATCGCATACAGTGTCGGCTAAGGGACATGAACCTAACTGCATTGATCAACTGCATGGAGGTTGAAGGCCTAAGTTCGATCGAGGATCTCTCGGAGGAGTCAGAAGATACTTTATCTGCAGAGCTCATTGTCAGCGCAGAGTTTCCCATCATTCGAACACTTTTTCCTACTCTTGGACGAAAATTCCCGACACTGTTCATGAACATCATCTCCGTAAGGGCATCAGACGGAAGTCTCCCGCTGATGATATCATACCCGCCTGTCCGGTCATTTCGTCTCAGTATAACTAAACCACAACCGCAATCCATGAGCCATGGTCCGGAGATTTATTTCGTGGGGATTGCCATGCCCTACAACACAGACGGAACAGTAGATATTGCTTCCTTGAGTCCCGTTGTTGAAACTGCACTTGTGGAAGCAGGGTGTGGAATCGTTGTTTGGGGTTGAATTGAGGGCTTGGGGAATAAACTCTACAACTATTGGGACATCTCATGGGTTGGAAACTAGAACAAGAACCCAATTATCCAGCGTGTAAGCCAGTGAAGGCATTGTCAAGCGAAGGTCGGAGACAGTCTGTTGTTGCGCGAGGGTTATAGGCTGTTTATTATCGTGCGAAGCGGAATTCTTTTACGCCATAGAACTCAATGAAATAACTTGTTAAGCATTTTGACCCTCAGACTTTGCGTTATTATTCTAATCTTTATCTTTAGATAAGTTATGCCAGTATTTATCACAGCCTTGGGTACCTAATTCTTACCTTAATGCCGATTTTCCTTCAACACATCTTGGTGTATTGCGATTAATGTCACTGTGACATACAAGGGTTTGAAGTGCTGTATGAAGAAATCTTCCCAGGCTAGAGATGTTTTGGCTCATGTATATAGCTCTGTTCTGCGTATCGAGTATGCAGAATTGGGCGTCGCGATAACTTTTTTTCAATAGCGTCGACACTTATTTGTATATGCTGCATGGTATTTGTAGCTGCTTCATCGTTGATCATGAGTTCTAGTGCCTCGTCCGCAGAGATGGTAACCTCCGTATGATGCGGGTGGTTGCATGGATGGTCAATTAAGTCATATAAGATGATCGCGCAACTGGTTCCAATAATAAAGGCCTTCAATCTACGTAGCTACCGGTTCAAACTTCAAACGTCAAGAACGATGCAAGTTTTGAAGAATGAGTGAGCACTTACATCTTTCGTATCCTGGAGGTCTTTAAAGATTTCACGTGAGGGCATGAGTGAGTCCCTGTGAGTCAGTCCTCCAAGGCAAGCTGCCGGGTGCTCCCAGATCCTGGTGTATGGTTCAAAGCTGTGATAAGAGATAGGAAGTCATTTTCCTGAAGATCCAGCAGGCTATAAGCCGCATTAGTAGACGGAACTTCTTCGCGAGATTTCCTTGATTGTGCGTCTTTGTCCTTCCTACGGATTCTGTTCTAGGCTTTGAGCCGATAGGTCCACATGGTCAGCGCAAACGACTTCTCCGTCATACTCGACCTCTCATTTCTGACACGGCTGACAGGATTTCGAAGTCATCATTTGATATCATAAGAATGACGGGGTTGCAAGTATAACGGAGGCCATGATACGGCCTTCCGCGGAAGGAAAAGGCCCCCAACTGATGCTGCAAGTTCACGGCACAAGCATTTACAGTCACGAAAGCCCACGTAAGCCAAGGCCTACAAGTCCCTGGTTCCGCGGCTTCAAAGCTGACCAAGCAGGTAATGAATGACCTGTCAAGTGAGTTTATTCCAGGTATATTTGTATCAATGAAAATAGATAAAAAGGTCTTTAGCCGCCTGCAATCCAGCTATCAGACTCAAACCACTTTCCCCAATAAAACCTTTATTTCCGCTATTTTACACTCAACATGCTCATTTTGATTGCAGGTATCACTGGTATGGTAGGCCAAACTTTGGCTCGCCATGCTTTTAATGAGGGCTATCAAGTCCGCGGTTTGAGCAGAAACCCCGACAAGCTTGATGCCGACGTTGCTGCCAAACTCGAGAGTTTCATTACTTGCCCGGACTTCTTGGACAAATCTTCCCTCGCCCAAGCCGTCAAAGGTGTTGATGTTGTTATCGCTGCTCTACCTCCAGTACCCAGCATTATCGGAGCAGGTCAATTGAATCTTCTGATTGAAGCTGAGAAAGCCGGTGTCAAGGTAATCCTCCATTCTAGCATCTTATCATAGTAGGTATTAACCTAATTGAAGGTCTTCCACGCCGCGTCATGGAACTTTGACTGGACAAAGATCAACATGGGGGATCATGAGACCTACGATGCATACATCTCATTCAAACGCCTTGCTGAGCTGTCTTGTAGCCTCAAGCCAATCTACGGTTTCACTGGCGCTATCCTCGACTACATGCTTGTTCACATCAAAGAAGCAGGCCGCAATGCCATGGTCAATACAGACACCCGGAGTGTTGCTTATTTCGGCACTGGCCAAGAGAAGATGTCCTTCACTTCTCTTGATGACCTGGCAAAGTACACTCTTATCGCTATAAATGATCAAGAGGTCATTGAAAAGGGGATCTATCATGTTGAATCATCTCATTGCACCATGGTTGAACTTGCTGATATTTATGGTAAAGTGCGAGGCTTTGAGGTAGCGAAGCAATGTTATGGAGGCAAACCTGAGCTTACAGCCATGTTGGACAATGCGAGGAAGTCGATGAATATCCTGGATGCCGATAAGTATATTGATCTAGCCTACGGGATGTTGATTGTCGACGGCAAGGCTGTTGTTGATCCTGTTGATGGTAAGAGGTGGGACAAGGTTACTCCTACTAGCTTAGAGCAGTGGCTTAAAGAGCATCCCGAAGCCTAATTCTCGATCTATATATATAGATATGTTTATATATGTTTTACTGTCGTTATATATACATTTGTCCAAGTTTGACCTATTTTGGCAGATTGAATCAATTATAGGAGCGAGACAAAGTACATCAAAAGAATCTAAAGGTTCCACTTCAATTGGAGGCTCAATCTCTTTCAAGGTTGATTGCCTTGCTATGAGATGAAAACTCTGAAACCAACAAGATCCAGGCGATGCGTAATGTTAATCGCCAATTGGCGAAAACTCGCTGATTCTGTGTCCGAAAATGCATGATCGCGGGCTTAAAATCAGTAAAGTTATGCACGGTCCACTATAAAAGTCGGGGTTCAGTGGGTAATATTGTAAATTCGTGAATCGTAGGCAAAGAAATACAGGAAAAAATAAAATAAAAAGTCCTGGTCTATGACTGTTCATATATAAAAAGAATTGCTAACAAAAATCCTCCTGATGATCATCTAAGCGTGTGACTTTCTGCGGGAATCACCATCAACAGTGGTGGGAGTCTTGGGGCCAAAGCTAAAGACATCAAGGAACGAACTCCGCCTTCCTTCACCGGTCCCAGCATCCTGGTCATACGACTCGCGTCTGCTATTAGCAGGGGAAGACTTTCTACTGTTATTCCAAAAGTCCATGATTGAGCTTCTTCGCTGCTCAAGTGGCTTGGGTGGAGCGCAGACCATGATCTGCAACTCGAGATTCTCAATATCGTTGTCGGTCTCGACCTTTGTGCGGCCGCAGTTGGCGAAGCTCGTGCCAGAGTAAAAAACGTAACCGCTGAAGGGGCTGGCAAGTGCTGCTACTACAGCGCCCTTGTTACGAGCGACTTGCAGGGTTTGCTTGGAGAGCGTCTTGGCGTATCCTTGGCGTTTGTGGTGGGGATGCGTGATGACGGCATGGAGGAACAGAACTTGGTCGTAGCGGGCGAGGTAAGTCTGCTGAGTTTGAGTGATGCCTGATTGAAGAGCGGCAATTCTCTTGACCGTCTTACTCTCTCCGTTGCTGTCGTCGTTTGATAGACCAAACACTGCGGGGAAGTTAAAGTTAGCGAGAGTTTTCGGTAAATAACAAGAAAAAGTGGGTGTTCTCACCTCGCTGAATTTGTTCAGTGACTCCCTTTCCATCATCTTCGTGCTGATTAAGGACCTGGACAATTGCTAGAGACACAGGGTCCTTGGTCTTGGGAGCATCGACTACATAACAGTGCCAATTGCTGTTTTTTTCGTCAATGATCCTTGAGAGGACTGCTTCGACGTGATTTGAGGCGGCTGCTGAGCGACCAGCTGAGGGGTAGACATATTGCCAGACAGAATCGCCCGACAGCCCGCTGAGGATAATCTCCTTCAAAGCGGGCACGTCTTGCTGAGTAGCGACACGGACACCCATAATAGTGAGTCGGTGTTGTAAGTATAGAGGGATAGTAGTAGTAGTTGTTGTTGTTGTTGTTGTTGTTGAGTCAGGGTTCAAGTTGGAATGCAGAATCTCCAAAAGATCAAAGGCCCTGAGGCTGAGGATCAGCCAGTTTTCATAGTCGGTACAAATTTTGCAGAAGTGGGCTCTTTGAGGGCACCGTAGAGCCACGCAACGTCACACGGCAAGAAGAAATTGATCATGAGCCGATGCCAAGAGCAGCAAAATGAGATCATAGCGGTGTCGAGCCAGGGAACGTATTGGTTGCAGCGTAGTTTTTACAGCACTTGAGGCGCTGGTTGCCTCTCAACTCTCCCCCCCCCACCCAACAGTGATCGACTCAGAGCGTTTTGACCCGCCAAGTCTGAGCCAATTCCGCCTTAGCCGTCTGATTTTAGGGTAGTTTTTAAGCTTAACCTACAAGGTTAATCGAGTGTTGCGTCTCATGGCCATGTTTCGGGTTTCGAAATCGTATGAGCGATAATTCACCATCAGGAATAAATATAGGATGACATCTCTTGGTACGGGACCTAGAAGAAGCAAATGGTTATCGAGATTAAGAGGCCAAGACACAAGGATCTCAGTGATCTGATATATCGATGAGAATTTTGGGCCAAATGCAACACTAATGGCTGGGCATCCGTTGGAGCTGGGCTTGGTTTTCGCCTTATCACACGTCGCTTTTTTCGGATGTCAGCGTCTCGGCATGTCAGCATGAAGACTAATCCCGGGACCAACCGAGGGATTTACGTTGCGGGCTGTACCGGCTTTTGATGAGAACCGTTCTGATCATCACTCGTTCGAGGCAATGCTCTGCTATCATGTCATCGCTGGTAATACAATTTGTACCCAACGTAACGTTTATTTGTGATCTTGAGGCATTGCGGCAGTAGGTTTCACATCTCTTGAGCATTGGCTGCCCTTATCTCTACATGTACCTTCGATACACGTGCTGCTATAGGCGTCTCCTACTTGAACACAGAATGAAGTATGCACCCCGCAACCGTTATTGCGGGGAGGGTTTACCAAGCACGGGCGCACTATCTATCCCCAGATCTTGAGAGATACCCGGTAGATGGTCTTCCTTAGCCTTATCTCTGTTTGTGGGGGGTCCAGGTCTAGTCAAAGACTGGAAGCCCAGAGATATCCCATGGCCGGTGATTGGTTAGTCACAACTACTGACGTCTGGGCATGACGGGAGGTTGGCCCCGTTGAGGCAACCTCGAAGTGGACATCTGAAGGCACACAAGAAGGTCCCGTGAATACGTGTGAGTATCAGAAGACTAATTAGCGAGGAGTCTTCATGATGATTCTGGGATGTATCAATTACAAATGTTTTCCTCAGCCCATTGCCCATTAGACAGAGTATCAGCATTGTTCCAACGCCCCATCGTGCAATCGTGCCATTCCCCACAACGTACTTAACGACTGCTAACCATGCAGGTGGGTTGACGAAAAATTGGCATTGGGGTCAAACTTAGGTAAGGCTGTTAAAAGCTTAGGTAAGGATGATATAAAGCTTAGGATACTTGACATAATTTTAGGATAATTTGCCCAAAGTATTAGGGTCAATGGTTATGGGTTTAAAATAGTTGCCAGGGTCACTAACTTTCACCTCTGCTTCAACTCAGATATCATAATTACTCGGCTGATGCTAAGCTATACTATAGCGTATAGACATACTCAGTTCCACACTGCCACTTCTCAGCTAGCAATCTGGTTTCGCTACCATTCATAGTACCCTCATGTTGTAAATCATGCTCCCTAGCTTTCTCCAACTTTCTGTTCCTCCAAGCTAGGAAGAATCTTAACATAGTTGCCATAGCGATACACATACCACTAAAAGCTACATTTGCAACATTTGCCTGCCAGTATCGTGGGCCCTGTGAAGATGGATAAAAGTAAGAAGCGTAGATGGAGGCAAGATTAGAGCCAGCGTTGACAACCGCGTATGAGATAGCTCGCTTTGTCGATGGACGTGGTAAAGAGGATGATACCCACGACAAGATACATCCGAATGATCCATAGACTGACATCATCATGAATGTTGCGATATATCGAGCAGCGGTGTTGAGAGTGACGGCGGAGATGATGAAGCCAATGCTGCAGAATATTTGCGGCCAGACAACATGCAGCCATCGCTCATTATTTCTGTCACTGTGCCATGAATTCGTGATACCCAATGCAGCAGCGAAGACATATGGTGGCGCGGATAGAAGAAGCGTGATGGTTGAGCTGTAACCAAGAGTCTTGACAATAGTAGGGAAGAAATTGGTGAAACAAGCCGCTGTGTTTAATGCCAGCTGCATCATCCAAATGATATATAAAGCAGGATCTGTGAAGGCCATTTTCGCACCGTCTGTAGCTGAAACGTCTGCTCTGTCGTCTTCCTTGCTGGCGTCTTCTGCCATACGAAGTACTGCGAGGCGACGCTCTTCATCGCTGAGCCAGGCGGTTGTCGCCGGGTAATCTGGAACGACAAAATATGTAACTACGGCTGCGGGATACGTGGCACAGCCCTCAATGATGACTAGAAGACAATCAATCAGTTGCAGTTGGTGTGAGGATGGGATGAAGGGACATACAGAGCCACCTCCAGTTGGCTAAACCTGCTTTTCCGTCCATTCCTGCCATAATAGCACTTCCGAGTAAACCTCCGAAAGCACCTGCCATCTGGCCTGCTGCAAATAGAACTGAGATACGAACTGCGAGTTCTTTCTTGGTGTACCACGAACTAAACAGGAACAATGCACCAGCTGATCTAATATTAGCTAAGAGTAAACAATTCACCGTATTGACTTACGAAAGAACGGAGCCTCAACAAAGCCGAGGATAAATCTCAGTGCAATCATTCCATGGTAAGTTTGCACTGCTCCTGTACAGGCACTAACAGTCGCCCAGCAGACCATGATGCAAGGCTAAACATTAGCTGGGGTTTCTCACTAGGATCTCATCACACTCTGTAAAGCTTGTGGGACTAAACTCTGCTAAGGAATACCTAAAATTAGACCTAAGTTTAGGTAAGACCTAGGTAGTTCTTATGATAACGGTGTCCCTCAAGCTTTACAGAGTCAGAAGAGATATATGACAACATACCAGGAAGATCGACGGTCGCATCTTGTTTAGGATCATGTTTGTGGGTACCTGAGTTAGAATGTAACCCACGAAAAATATGCTAATGATGGTGTTGTATTGCTCGGCTACAAGACCGATGTCCTCCTCGAAGTTGCCGAGGCGAGCTGTTGCGATATTGTTGCGATCAAGATAGTTGAGAACATCTTAAATAGTGTTAGGTATCGCTAATTGGAACTGAATGGGTGATTGCTTACACAAAACCATCATCAATGGCATCATGCGCTTATCGATTCTTCTGACCAGACTTTTCTCTTTAACATCACGATCTTCAATGTCAGCGATTACTCCACCTACAGTCTCCAAACGGACTTCTTCCCCAGTATCTTTCACAATATCTTCGCCAACCATGTTGATTAATTGAAAGTCAAGAACAGCGAATCAATCGAAATCCACCTTCAAAACAAACGGTTTCAAAGGCTATCGTTGCTGTATTTATTATAATTGATAACCTTCCTAGACTAGCAATCGCTTTTCTTTCCGAAAAACTAACAGAGCGATATCCGGGGTACGGGGTAAAGAGATCCGGGGAAATTGAGTCGCGCGGGGAGGAAACCTTGCAGCGTAGCACAATAGAGCATGTAGATCTTTCATATGAGCCAATGTCAGCATTTTCCGAGCGACTTCCGATGGACGTAGAGGGACGATTGCTCTGAGTAGCCGAGCCGACGATATGAACCAGTAATACTGGCGTGGCTTATGTAGCAATGGCGCCATTGATCAGGTTTTATGAGGCAGTATTGAAAGATGAGCTGCACGGAATCCTGGAGGAATCGGAGAGAAGATCGATATCTGGTGCCCGATGGATGACTATGTGGAGGTTAATACATATCCGTGTATATATCCGCTTAAAAAGAGAACAATTGACGGGTCTTACAACTTCACCACTGCACTTCTTGTGTCACCTCACCATGCCCTCACTCGATAGGCCAACAATACTCCATATCGGAGACCCGATAAGATACAATCATGAACTGTATAAGAAGCTTGCACAAGAGTTCACCATCATCCGCCCATCAGCAGAAGAACGTGAACGCGATGCATTCCTTGAAGCTCTTCGTCAGAGGAAATGGGGAGACTTTCAAGCCGTCATGAGGCCCTTTTGGATCACAGGCGGAGAAATGGGCCGATGGGATAAGGAGCTGATCCCTCTTTTACCCAAGTCTGTAAAGGTGTATGCGTCAGCTGGCGCGGGGTATGACTGGGCTGATGTCGATGTCATGGCCGAAGCAGGTATTCTCTACTGCAACGGTGCAACTGCTTCTACAGAAGCTGTTGCAGACATGGCTCTCTATCATATCATTTCCGTGTTTCGGAACCTGCAGTGGAGTAACATGGCTGCGAGGGGTAATGAAGATGACTTTCGCGATGCACATGCTCATACCCAACTGACGGCATTTAACCCTCGCGGTCATACTCTTGGCATTGTCGGTCTTGGAAACATTGGATATCAGATTGCTCTCAAAACTTACAAGGCTCTCGGTATGAAAATTGCATACTATGATCCATTCCCCAAATCCCCAGAGCAAGAAGCAGTCGTCGAAGCGAAGAATTACTCAAAGCTTGAAGACATGTTGGCTATCGCGGATTGCATCGTACTAGCCGCCCCTGGAGCAGGAGGAAAGAAGATTCTTGGTAGAGAAGAGATTTTCAAGATGAAGAAGGGATCACGACTTGTTAATGTTGCACGAGGCTCTTTGGTTGATGAAGAAGCTGTCGCTGATGCCATGGATTCGGGACATTTGTTTGCGGTTGGTCTAGATGTTTTTGAAGATGAACCAAGACCAAATCCCAGACTACAAAAGATGCGAAATGCGAGCTTGACGTGCCATACAGCTGGTGGAGCGCTTGACACGACAATTGGGTTTGAGAGGTTGGCTATGGAGAATGTGATGGCTGTACTAGAAGGGAGGGAGGCCTTTACGCCAGTTAACAAGCATCTGCTTCCGTAGTGAGAGAGGTATTGGATTTTTTCGATCTATAATTTTACATATAATTTACAAATGCCTTTTTGGTCTAGTCCTTCCTTTCCATCCAAGGCTGACATGCATCGTAGATACTTTTAAATCCAGGATACATAGCGCAACGCTGGAATATCCCCTCATCAATCATCCTCGTCGACTGAAGAGCACCCGCGATAAAGAAATCAGTATAGCTTGGCTTCTCACCCAACAAAAACGGTCCTTCACCCTTGTGCGTCAACATCGTTCCGCTCAGCTCATGCATCTTTTCTGCAACTCCCTCCCAAGTCTCCTCCTCTCTCTCCAGCATATCCTCGAGCTTGCATCCAAACCGAGCTTCGTTCTTGGCGCGAAAGTATTCTTGAGATCGTGGGTAGAGGATGTGGACTTCACGTGGTGTTGCTGAGATGTGCACCACGGGACCTATGGCGCTGCGAGCTTTGGTCTCGATTTCACAGCCGAGGTCAGAGGTTAGAGGAAGAGGAGGCTCAGGATAGGTTGATTCGAGGAACTCGGCGATTGGCTTTGAGTCCATAATGTATTTCCCGGTAGGGACATGATGAATTACCGGGACGGTGTAGCGAGCATTGGATCCCGAGTTAGGGTCATAAGGCTCCAAACCGCTGAGATTTGTTAAGTGGCTTTTCAATAGATTGAGATCGTTTTAGTACAACTTACAGTCCTTTCATGGTGGGCTCAATGTCAGGAAATTCAAGAAAGATGGTCTTGTAAGGAATGCGCTTGTAGTTGAGAATCATTCGAATTCTCCAGACAACAGGAGAGAAGCATTGTTCTTTGATACATGCTAGATCATACAGCACAATATCGACCTGCGATGTATTTGCCATTTTTGCAGTGCTGGCTTGAGACACGTTACAGAATTGAATCGAGAGCCAATGCTTGTATGAACTGTAGAAAAAGAAGCAAGCTCCGAGGTGGTCTTTTATAAATTTGAAGCTGAGAAACAAATGACGTTGAGGTTGCGCGGATAAGCGGGAGATAGTTACCTAGAGTGGCTCGTTATGGTCACTATTATCCAATCACTATTGTTCGTTAGAGATGACAGCTCATTAGGCTCTCAACAAGAAACGTCATTTTCGGATCGGGGCGATTTTAACGTACCGGTCCGAGTCAAATTGTGTAAGCGGGCTTCACTAGTCTCAGCTGTGCTGTTATATCGGGGTCTAATTAAGCCATGAGAGTCTATCATCTGTAGTCAGAATAGCATAAAGAATAACAGACATGCATGTCACATAGATTAAGTAGAACCATGTATAAGTCTAAGCAGGCTATATTTTGCTCCATCTATAAAAAACAATAAGAAAGTAGAGTACCAATATTTTAAATCCAGGTATCAACAAGCTATATTACAACTTCGCCTTGGGACTGTTTCCATTCTTTCGGAACAACACATCCGATTCTGGGTAAGGATCAAACACAATATCGTTCACCGGGTTGACCTCCGAAGCACGGTGGAACAAATCCTCGTAAACCTTGCCATCATATCGTCCAAGAGCACTGTCAAGTTGCCAATCGGGGAAGGACCATGCATCAACAAGTCTGACAGCGTGAGGGCGGATCTCTTCGAGGAGAGAAAGAGTTCGCTTTGTGCGGGCAAGTTGGATTTGTCGCACGGTTGTGGCAGCACTGGTGAAGAACTCAGAGGCTGAGCTCTGAAGGTGGTGCAGAGCGAAGAGCTCAAAGAGCTTGTGCATCATTGAGAGGGTGTTGGGGTCGAGAGATGCCTTTGTGGTTTCATCTTGAAGAGCCTCGTGGAAGTTCTTGACGACTTGGTACTGAGCGTAGGCAGTAGAGAGACGCCAGAAATCGATAAGAAGACTGTTCCAGGATTGCTTCTCCTCATCGCGGTGCTTGAGAGCCTCAAAGGTCAAGAAAGATACTCTCCAAGCAAAAGCGTCGACAAGGTCTTGATCGCTGTCGAGAACATCGAAAGCAGCACCGATATCCTGTCGTCGAATAAACTCCTTGAAGATACGGGAGATACCGTTATCAGGAGCCTTGCCGGCGAGGACGGCGCGAGCAGACTTGAGGAGATATCGCGCGACTTGCTGGGTAAGCATGTAGTTATCACCCTCCCATGTGACAGTGGGAAGATAATCAGCATACCAGGTTCCAATGCCACTGAATGCCGAGTAACCGTGGCCACCGCAAGCACGACGGCAGACTTCGAGACCCTCAGCGGCAGTGGTAGAGGCAAAGGCCTTGAGGGAGCATGAGATGGCGTGAAGGTCAGCGAGATGGTCACTGCCGGGGTTAAGCTCCTCAGGACCAGGCTTACGCTTGGCATCACCGGCATCGCGGCGTTGAGCCATGCGCTTCTGGTTGGCGTTGTAGAGGTTGATCATAGCGCGTCCAGTGAAGAAGAGCGCATAAGACGAGGCCAGAAGGGGCAAGAGTCGGTGCTGAACCATGGTGTAGTTAAGAACCTGGTTCTCGCCAACCTCACCAGGATTAGCATCCTGGTCCTGGAACTGTCGACGGACAGCGCAGTAACGGGTAGCGATAGTGACACCACGGGCAAGAACAGAGCCGGATTGGAAGACAATAGATGATCGGATGAATGTCAAAGTTCCGTAGATAAGAGCCGGGTTCGCAGGGCGGATGTACTTTCCAGTCTCGGGATCAACACCAGAGAAGCGGTTTAGCATGTTGACGTGGGGAATCTTGACGTGGTTGAAGAGTAGGAATCCGTTATCCATGGTGTTGTAACCAAACTTGGGACCGATATCTCCAACGTGAATATCAGGAAGAGGCTCATGGGTCTTCATGTCGCGAATGGGAACGACGAAAGGATGAGGACCATGGGGCTTGCCGTTCAAGATGAGCTGAGCGACGACAACCGCGTGGTTGGCAGCCTTGCCCAGAGAACCGATCCACCACTTTGATGCTGTGAGATGAGGAGAGTGGATTGTGAAGGTCTTGTCTTCGGGGTTCCAAGTAGCCGTGGTCTCAAGACCTCGAACGTTAGAGCCATGACCCAATTCTGTCTGAGCATAGCATCCAATGATCTCATAGTTTCGCGCACGCTCAAGGAAGAGCTCATGCTGAGCCGTAGAACCCTGTTCCTCCAAAGTCTTCAGGAACATAGAAGCGTGAAGACCATAAGGAGTAGGTTCGCTGATAAGATCGTTGGCAGCATGGTACTCCTCCTCAGACCAGTTATGCTTTGTCCTTAATCTCTTCAAAGCCTTTCCTCTAGCAAGCGCAGCCTCCAGTCTGTCTGTTCGACCCCGGAAGTAATTCTGCTCCTTATCAAAGACAGGATCAGCCTGGAGAATCTTAAGGATCTTATCATTTCTCTCCAGAACTTCCTTTGTGAAGAGGAAGTTTGCGAGCTGATCCACGTTGATGTCTGAGTTTGCTCTCTCCTGAGCGAGAAGTTCTGAGCCCTGAGGGCCAGAGGGTTTGAGGGCCTTGACCCAGTCTGGATTAGGAGGAGGCATTGTGTGTTGCGGTGTGTGTGATGAGGAAAGTTGATGATTGCTGTTTTGATTCAGGGGAGTTTTGTAACTTTATGGGGCGTCGCTCGGTCCAAGCGATGTCGGAAATCGATGAGGCTAAGACTTGGATACCTCGGCTCTTTTTCAAAAGTGGACCATGACGACAACGCTAGTAATTTCGATTCTGGGGGTGCCTCGGTAAGTTCAGAAGGAAACAGATTCAAAAAAAGTCATGATGATATGAGATATTGAATTTGAACTGAAAAGATGAGAGTAATAATGCTTGTGTTTGTATTCCTTTCTTCCGGCAGGATGGTTGTAACTTGTAAGTTACGGCAGACCGGCTGCGTTATCATATCGATAATGCCGATAACGGTTCACGATAACGGCTACGTCGAAGGCTTCGCAATATCATTCTTCCTGATCCGATCAGATAAGATAACAGCCGAGGTTTGACAAGACTCCGGGGTAAGAATCGGGGTAAAAAGGGGCCGTTCAGCTAGCATCAACACTTGAACACTTGTGATGGAGAATAACATCTGATCAAGTCACGAGTCAAGGCTTTGGTCTAGTAACTGGAGCGAGTCATCCAAGCTTCTATTAGCGCGTTTTTTAGCTTTCCCCGTTTCGAGGAAAGGTACAGCTAGCCAGTCTATAGGGTAAATCCGGTGATCAATCATTTTTACAATCCTGAGTGACACGCGTGTCGCGTATTGCGTATCGCACAGACATTCATCCATCTATTGGTAAGTACGTCATGTTAGTCTCTTGTGTCTTAAAATTCTATCGATTGGCTTAATTATATGCTTGTTTTGGACTGGAGTACCATGGACAGTCTTTGATACCCCTGGCGAATTATCCCAAACTAATTTGGCAACGGAGCTGTCAACAACAACTACCCAATTCCTCATGGCACTTCTTGTTAGTCGCTCGAAAGTCACTGCCCTTCTTCTTTTAGTAGTCCCTATAAGCAAATAGCTCTCTGACGCCTTACATCCTGGTGGGGGCATTGATCATGCCTGTTGATACCTATTTGGGATGAAAGAGGCGTAGGACTTTGGTGATATGGCTTGTAAATCCCGCGGCCTTTTCTCAAATCAGGTTCCAGTTCCCGTTACCTGCAGAAATCGAAACATAACCCCGAAAACACTGGGGTAATCACTCAGCTGATATTCCCGAACCATGCAGTGTATTACTACATGCCTTCACGCCAAGCTAAGTCATTATATTATTGCCCCGGAATAGAGTCTTACTTGCAGTATTGTTGACGCGGCCTAAAAGAGTAGTAATGCAAAGCTTTGACCACAAATCGTATGTGCTGAGTTCTGGGCTTGTCTAGACAAAAGAACCGGCGTGCCAACGGGTCGCATAGACCGTGCCGTGCTTACGCTGCCTCGCAGGCTGGCTAGTTGGCTAGCTCGCCAAAAGGCGCAGTCGTATAACTCTAGCTCCAACAGAGGCGAGAAAATGGCACTATCTCAGGTCGTACCTTGACAGAAAACCAGGGCAAGCCAGCGGCGTTGACTGGTCGAGACCCTGTCCAGACCGTGTTCTCGACCGATCCTATTGGTTGATGCGTAAACCCCTTCCACTTGACTAACCTGGTCTGGCTGTATGCGAAAAAAGGTGTCTAACCATAAAGAAAAAAGACCGAAACTTAGGTAGCGCCTCTATATAATTATTGCTCTGGACCCCTACTCAAGACCCCTCATTTTTGATCTGATCCTTCTGAGGCGTTCTCACCATGGAAGGCAGACTTCCCAGCTATAATGAGTCGATCTGTGAGGATCTCCCGTTTCGACGGCCCCCTAGAGTGATTTTTGTGAGGCATCTTCGAAGGAACTGGCTCAAATATGCGACAGGCCTACTGCTCATCCTGTAAGTGATCGTCAGCTCCTTGTGATGATATTTGCTCATGAGTGTTTCTGCCAAGGTCCATCAGCCAGCTGGTCTACATTAACCGCCTCCATGATGGATTAATACGTGTAGCAAACGACCCATATGATCTACGATTTAATCATCTAAATCACGACAGCCCTGAAATTTGGGACGACAACCATCAATCATTCATCCGAAACGCTCGTCCTGTTCCGGTCCACTCTCACAACGACTACACACACCATCTCCCTCTTTTCGAAGCCCTTGGCTCAGGATGCATCAGCGTCGAAGCTGATGTTCATCTACGACGCAATGATCTTTACGTCGCTCATTCACGATTAAGTCTACATCCGCACAGAACACTGAAGGAGTTATACCTAAATCCACTTCAACGCATGCTGGAGGAACGAAGTTCTGGACCTTATGGCGACTGGCATGGAATCTTCGACCTGGCACCTAAGCAAACGCTCACTCTTCTTGTTGACCTCAAGACTGCTGGACCAGAGACATTCAAAGCTCTCGATGCTCAACTCCAACCATTCCGAGACCACAACTTTCTTACTTACTGGAACGGCACCGCGAGAGTTATCCGACCTCTAACAATTGTCGGAACTGGAAACACTCCCTTTGAGTCTGTTCTTGCCATGAACTCAACACATAGGGATATTTTCTGGGACGCCAAGCTTGAGCGTTTGGTTTCTATGGAAGACGATTTTACCACCAACCCGCCGACTTACAAGTTCAACCGCTCCAACTCATACTTTGCATCAACAAGATTTGAAAACGCCATCCTTCACAAAGCACCCATCGATCGCGAAATTGGTGCCCCGCCGTCAAGAGAGATGGACATGGCGATGACGCAGATCGAACAAGCCAAGGCCCGTGGCCTGCTAGCGCGTTACTGGGATATTCCTTCAAAGCCCCCCAATGTCAGGGATATCGCATGGAGGGTGTTGATAGAGAATGGGGTTGGGCTTTTGAATATGGATGATTTAGGAATTGTGAGAGCGAGAGCTAGAGGTTGGGGTGCGTTGGAACGCCAAGATTACCTTCGATGAAGCAGAGCTGTTTGATACCATTTTTAGAATAAATCACGTTAATGAATTTTTTTCCCACGAAGAATATGCCTCTTCTTGGTGGTGGGCTGATGACTGGGCTGAAAATATTCAATGCATTTACGGATGGACGGCAATGTCTCTGCATGTCAGACAAATATGGCGCAAATCCGACTGGTCTCGTCGTATAATTGAGGCATGCTGATTGGCAGCTCGCACTGAATGCCGAAAGTGTAAAGTAGGATTACGCCATCAACGTCATTTTGTCAATCCTGCGTCCGACAGCACTTACGAAGATGCAGTACAGCAGGGCTGGTCTTCATCAGGATAGTACATTTTATATTTTGAATGAAATTCTAGACATTGGCTTACGTGATGCTACAATCTAAAATAGAACACCCTCTATCCACTTGAATGCAACTGATATTACTAAAATTCCCCCAAAGCTCTTCTTCTTGTAAACTCACTATCCTCCTCTGGAAATATTACTATACATGAAGAAAAGCTAGAAAGAACCAGTCCGTGCGCTTCCATCCTCTCCAGTATCAATCTCTATGTAGGTTCTATCGTTCGCAGCAAGCTTCTTAGAGTCAACAGAGAGTCCAGGGCAGTAGCTTTGTCTTTTTATAGAGTTCATATGTCCTGTTGGCTAACTAGAGGTGCTTCTAAGAGGGACCTCTGGGTTCCTGGGACTATTTACTTCAACCCTGAGTACGATTTCCTTCATATCAGGCAAGATGGAATGTCCTTTGTCGAACTTGTCTACAAGCTGAAGACAGAACATGATCCACGACGTATCGGCCTCCGTAACTCGGCACTCAGTAAATGGGAACAGGCAATCGTGGTATACAGCCCGAGAGAATCAGCCCTCCAATACTGCAAGCATTCAGAGAGGTAATCGCTAGACTTCAAGAAGTTTGGTTTGTCAACATCAAAACAAATACTCGGATTCTTCGTGGACGCGAAGGTGCAAAATCGCCATTGGCATTGGAAAAAACTTTCTTTGACCGTTCGTTTTCCATCAACGCCATGTCTCCGAATTTCAACCGGATAGTCCCGAACCCTCGTGATATTGGTAACAATCTACGCGATCTCCATATTGAAAATCCATATTATCAATATGAGTCATGGCTGCGATTTCTTGAACATATGGACATCAAGCCGGCAAAGATCCAGTCCCGTTTCCTTCTGGCCTCTGGTCCTGGTAGTGACGACGCCATATACACTTATGAAGACGCCAATAAATGGATAAAGAAAGAAGGAGGCATTTGGACGGGGAAGTACAAAGTTAATATACCGCTGTCGTCTTGGCCTTTCCCTGTACTTCTGCTTCTGAGCTTCCACAGTTCCAAGACGAAGATCTTGATACGGCAGGGAGACCAGCGATTGAATTCTGGCCATTTCCTGTCGATACTTTCAGAGATGTTTCAAGATATGTAGGTTCTCGCATCGGCCTTGATAAGGTCAAGACAAAGGAACACCGGCCTGAATTGGGACTCTTTTATATAAACTCAGAGGAAGTAAGAAGGACGCTATGGCGAAGCGATTCATGACACTGACAGACCGAGCGTCTTAACGCTTGTTACTCTATTGATATTTATTTAATATACAGCTTCAATAGATAAAAGTCCATAAGAGATAGATGACAATTTGCACAAATCATCCTCATGCATTGAAACCAATCTGGCTCAATTATCGGGCCCTTGGTAACCTGGTTCTTTTCTGACCAGGTTGGAATCTCTGGGGACCATAATTCCACGAAAAGAATCAAGCACCATATCAGAGCCCTCTCTCTTTTTTCCCCCTGCTTCTCGAATGAAGACATAGTAGGTCGGGCGGGAAGATCCAGCTGGTATCGTGGAGTTTGTGTAATTATCCATCGGGGTTTCTCTGTTGTTGAATGCATATGATCTTGCCCGCTGGGTATGTCTCCTTGCATTTGACAAGCAAAATATGAATTTCCTCGAGATATTCCATATCCAACTTATCATCTTCTTCATAGCACTTCTGAAAAAAGAGTACCTCCGAGGTTGCTGGGAAAGCACTGTAAATCGCAGTTTCACGCAAAGCCGTCACGAATTCGAACCACAAAAGAACCCTTATTTTTCAAAGACTAACCCTCGATCAAAATGCCGTCTTCAGCGCTCATCACAAGCGTATTCCTGCTTCATTGGGAGTAATACACGCCCATGCCAGCAGCAACGGTTGTAAATGCCAACCCGATAGCAACAACATTGCAAATACTCTGCCCACCAGCTCTGAGCATGGTTTGCGGCCTGAACGAATACAACAACACCTTAGTGGTTGGTCCATGGGCCAGTACCACAGTTCCAAAAGGCGCCGCTTCAACAGGCACCTTGTACGAATATGAAGCTACCAACGGGTACTGGGACTCCACTGGCAATGACTGCCACTGGAACGAAAGATATGGAATATGCATGGGGGTTCTCTTTCTTTTCAGTGTCTATAGTCATCGCTGATGGTCAAGACCTGCCTGAAAAGACTTCTCACGCGATAGCGACATCATAGAAGTCTAATGACGCAGGATCAAGTGCTGCTCGCTTTTTGGGCGCCGTTGTTATGGCTGGGCTGGCTTCTCTTGTTGTACAGTGTTGAAAAGATATTTAATTTCTCGATTTGAGGAGTAGTTGAAATTGACTGATGATGGTTTCGAGTGATGGGGGAACGAGTTCCGAGCCCTAAACCTTATGGGAAACTCTCTTCCACAATAAAGGCTACAACCTCATTAGAATTGGCATAAAGACTTTTTGTTAGAGTTGGACACCATTATTCACTTAAACATTAATAAATAACACCTCTTTCACAATAAGGCTAGGCATCTATTTTCAAGTGCTTAAAGAGATCATTAGACCTTTAACTTCAGCATGACCTGAATCGAAAGTACTTTATTCCTTGTCGGTGTAAAAGCCGCACGTAAAGAATTTCCAAAGTCCTTTGTGTTTCAGAAATGCTATTTGATGATGAGGGTTATAGGAAAGGTTAAAATTCCCGCTTAGATCAAGAACGGGCCATTTATCTAGGTTTGGCAGATCTCCTGACAATTAAAGGTGTGACCTAAAGGTTCGTTATCAAATAAGTAAAGCACTGAAAATATTTATTCACGTTTCTAGAGTTTTGTATCTTGTACTGTAAACCAGTCTTGCGTTTACAGGATGGATCTCTATCAACCTTGCCTTGATCTTGTATGATAATATTGAGCTGATGTAAAGACATGTCAAAAGTATATCCCACTATTGAATCTTGGACATTATTACCTCCATTAGTCAATTTCTTATACAAAAGCATTCAAAATGATTTCTTTTCTTCTTTTTCAACAGACAGTTTCACATTTAGAATGTCCTCTGTTTCTTCCCAGCTGTTCCGCTTGATGCCAACCGACATGCTCTTCCGAACCAACTCCCTGTTTTCTCTGAGCCTTGTTCTTCCATACCTTCAATTCTTCTTTGTTTCTTTCTGTTGGGAGCCCTTATCAATCCAAGATCTTGGAACGACAATACCGTCGAGATGGGCGTTGTCTATGAAAATGACGACTCTCTCAGGAAGAAATATCTATCTCCTAGTTCCTTTCACGATGATGCCTCTGGAAACCCGATCGAGTATATTACAAAGTTGAGGCCCACTTGGGCCAGTCAGAATGGATGTGCTTCTGGTCACTGGTACAGCTATCCTGCCCTTGAAGAAGCCGGTATTGGTGCTGTTGGTGGTGTCAACGGACTCTATGGATGTACAGCTGTCGTTATTGCGTCGACTTGCGGAGTATATCTCTCACATATCTGGGAAGTCCCCGTTTTCCTCGCTGAGGAGACCAGGAGCCTGACATCTCATGCTCATTTCAGGAGGAACTCATTCGACATCCTCCGCCAAGGCTGGGTTCGAGACGGGCATGTCCTTGCTGAAAGTCTAACCAAACTTGTGGGCACAGATTCTCGACCTGGTCCTCTCCATGCAAAGTACCTCCCAAGGGTCGTTGTCATCACCCCCTACACAGGATCATGGTACTACGCGAGTCCAGTCACAACCAAACACCTTTACGAGGATCATGCCAAATGGCTACTTCATAATTTGACTAAGTTGATCCCTGGCTCTGGTTCAGGCGTGATGTTTGGCTACTCGCGTACCAGCGCCAAAGAGGCCACATGCCCTCGTAGTGTCAAGGGACGTGTTATTTTTGAGATAGGCAGGCCTCAAAGAGCCTCTGCCAGGCATCCTTTGCCTGCTGGAGCAAGCGCTTTCTGTTGGAGGTTATGGGTTGAGGGTGAATTTGCCATGTGCCAGGAATTTACTGACACCGGAATATGCCTGGGCCAGCGCATAGTCCCGAGGTCCTCCGCCCCAGACGTCCTTTCTTGGCAACGTGAGGCTCCGACAATTCATCCCGTGCCATTACATTGGTGGGGACCATCACCCCCACCATATCTTGCACCATATCCGTTAACACCACCACCGGTGCCACCCCGTTCACCACGTCTATCTGGTAACTCTGGTTTACTCCCTCTTGGACCTCGATACGCACTTCCACAAGTGCCCCCACAACCGGCTTATCACCGTCGAGAAAATACCCCATTCTTTCCTTCTCCACGCAATGTTGAAAGAGCAATGACTTATAATGCGTGGGGTGCCCAATATCCCAACTACTGTCACTCACGTACAGTAGCAGATTGGTCAAAGGAAAATCTGCATTATGGTAAAGATTAGGTAAGGCTTCCATAAAAATTAAGACAACTTTACCTGAAGTCTTAGGACTGCAGGTATGATGCTATGGAGATGCAATGATGACATTGAACTCTATTGTCCTCTGCTAACTGAATCGGGGCAAGTAGCACAGTTTAATCCATGTGACGTCAGGAGTCATGACTTCATCTAGCAAAGCTCTGTTGTCTTCACTCTCCATAAAAAGCTCTATTACTGTCTCTACCCTTCGTTACAACACCGCCTATACACATTCCTACCCGACTAAATAGGTTGTTACAGTCCACTTCCAACAATGGCAGAATCACTAGCCGCTTTCCGAACTGGGAGAAGCGCAGAGCTCCGGAAACTTGCGGAAGAGCACTTTCGACACGAGTATGTCTATTCCTGCGATTCAATTGGCATGCAAGATACTGATATTATGTACCCAGCCTCAACCAGGAAGACCGCGATATCTTGAAAAGCGCAGGGAGCAAGGTGTCTACCCATGCTACAGTGGGCTCCCTGCTAGGCCTAGGTTTCGGCATTTACTGCGCTTTCAGACTACGATCAATGAGAATGGCCTACTTCAATGCCTTCAGAGCCATGGAAAAGCCTGTGGCTGTTCAATTCGCCGATGGCCGTACCCGTACGTTATACGCTCTCTTATATCCATTCACGTGTAATAATTAACATCTAATTTCTTTACAGAGCCCATCCCTGATATCTCCGATAAGCTTGCGCCATCCAAGTGGGGTGATGCAGCGACCTACTTCTTCTTCTCTATCGGAGGTTTGTTCATCGGCGGCGAGACGGGCCTTCTTACAGGCACGGCATCAGCATCACGTACCATTACAAAGAACCCTGAAGTTACGGAACGAATCGAAAAGGCTTTCAAGAGTTATCGCATTGATGTGATGAAGAAGGAGATTCAGGAGTTGGAGGGGAAGTCAAAGTTTCAGCAACTTTTTCGATCCTGAAAAGTTCAACGTTCAATGCAGGCAGGCAGGCAGAGTTGGCAAGATTAATCTTCGACTGTATACAAGTCGTGTAAAAGCGAGCACGTCCTCAATCTAATTCAAATAATTGCAATCTTTATGTCAGCGAATTCACATGACAATGCCCGTTTAGCCTCGCGATGATCTCATGTCAGCTAAATGCAGGGTCTTTTAAGGCTATGTCTCGTGTTGGGCGCTTTCGTGGTCCCGAGCTTAGAGGCCAACAAGAGGCGGTGCACTTGCGGCGCTCAGTAAGGGTCTCTCATTGGTTAGATGGGTGACACAGCCACTTAGGCCACGCTATGGTAACAGTAACGCGTGTGCGACACGCGGATAACCTTAATCTTAAAATATCCCGGGGCTGCAGTTAAAACGCAACCAATTTCTGCCCTACAAAGTCGCGTCTCTCAATCACAAAACCTAAAGCCATATTCCCTTCAATTAAGCAAACCTACTCTATAGAGCCTAATTACAAGGCTCTAAATATCAAATCTCATTGGTCAACAATTCAACACACAATTACATACAACTTTATCAGCAATCATGTGTTTATTCAATCTATTCTCAAAAAAAGAAGAAGATAACAAAAACGATCAACCACCACCCAGACCAGTTAGCATTGGTCGAAGAACACCAGAAGCAACATCAAGACTTCAAGGAAGCAGATTCGATGGTAGTCCAAGACCATCAGGCGATAAAGACAAGTACGGCTACGGCGTTGGATATGCATCAGGGAGCGGATCATTAGGGCCACATGGCAGCGGCAGCGGTGGCGGTATATATGGTGGTGTAAACGGCGGTGTGTATTCTGGTGTTAGTGGAGGACCAAATGGGGGTGTTAATGGAGGTGTCTACGGCGGTGTCTCAGGAACAACGTCCGGCGGAGGACTCGCACCAGGAGGGTACGGTACATCGCCGGGAGGAGGTCACGGGTACCTATGATGTAATGGGCGGACAATGGTGTTATGATTTTGTATTTCTTCTCATGGACTTTACGGGAATAGCGGAAAATTGCGGAGTACTTAAGCTGAGTTTTCGTCCTGAAGTCGCCTGACGGTGATCTCTCCTGCATGATGCCAATCGGTGCCGATACCGACCCCGACGATCCGGCCGACGACCCGAGCAAGATATGATATTTCATGGGGTCAGTTTTACGTTAGGGATGGCCGAAGTGCCGTTCTCTGCAAAGACTGCCCTTACTTACTTCACGCAACATTACCGAGGAGGGGAAACTCTGATTGGACCTGGTGTTCTATGTTTTTCTGTTGCTGATTCTTTCTTTACCAAGTTTAAAATCTATAAAAAGTTTATTTTCCCTTGGAGTATCAAAAATACAGTTTTTATTTTCTATATGACTGACTTGGCATGCCGATTAACCGCGATCAGACCTTTTCAATCGTACAGCTGGCGATAACTCATCATCGGAGTTTTAAATATCCGTATGTTCCGTCATAGCAAAACAAATTAATCAGGGTCATCAAGTAAATCAAGTCCGTTCGAGGCTAATCAATGCTGTTTGCGGAAAGACTTTTTGTCTTAAACTTTACTGCTAGCGAATTTATATTCATAGTCGAGATTTTGATTAGCCAAGCATAATCACGTGGTGGCGGCTGGCGGGGTCTTGATTAAAACAGCGAACTCCTTACAAGAGCCCGAATCTCCCGAAGACTAGTAAACACTCATCTCGCGGCCAGTATGCAGCAGCCAGATCCACCTACAACTATTCAAATTTATCCAGAAATGGAGGACTCGGCTGGTAAAACTCAGTCCCATCAGGTCGCTTGTTTTAGCTGTCGTGCTTCGAGGCAGAAATGCGATAGACAGGATCCCTGGTTAGTTTCAGTCACCGCCAAGAACAGGCAGAAAGCCTCTCCCGTTGCTAATGCAGCCACTTGATTCAGTTCTCGTTGCGCTTCTCATGATCGCCCTTGTAAATATCCTGCTCGTTCGAATCGTGGTCGCAAGCATGGAAGTACAAAGTAAGAATAGATTCCCGCCTCACTAACATGAGGTAATTCTAACCCCTCAAAGCAAACCCGATAGTGTCGACAAGCTTCTCTCTCGCATTGAAGAGAGCGGTGCCAGAGAGGAAATCCTTACTGCTCTTCTAGGGACTACCCTGCCAAGTCCGAATACTACTGTATCTATAAGGGGGACACCTAAAACTCAACAAGGGTCTGACTCGGCGCCTGACACAGGTCGATCATCACATCCACTCAGCCATCGACGCTCTATCAGCTACGATGACAGTGAAGATGGAGATACTATTGTATCACCTATCGGTCTTGTCCAAAATGCCATTTCAATGAATACATCTTTGGCGTGCGAGAGGCTTCGCTCTCAGATGCCTATGCAGCCCGGTGTACGTGAAGCTATCATGGCACCAATCAAAGAAAGACTAGCCGTGTACTTCGGTAAGTGACACAGTCTCTTTGTTTCTCTTTCACTCTTTAATCTGTGACAGCACCACAAAGAGCTCAATTGAAAGATTGGGAAGTTCTCGCGACTCAGGCAGTCGATTCTCCATTCAAGTTGGAGAGGGGAACCTCTGATCCTCTGGCGTCAAGACTAATTGATGAGAACGATGCGACATTATACTTCCAACTGTAAGTTGATCAACCTTAATTATATGCATTAGTGCTTACCACTGTCATCTAGATTCTTCCAATTCAGGAACCCTTTGATCGGCCTTCTTGATTCCGTGTTACATACCCGCGAATATGTCTACGCAAACTCATTCACTTTATTCTCTGTCATTTGTGCTCTCGGGTGCGCTGTCTCAGCACGCCCTAGAGACCGAGCTATCTATCCAGTCTTGTCATCCCTGGCCACCGGTAACATCAGATGGTCTATCGCCGCTTCTGTGAGGTCCCTCGCAACAATACAAGCCATCATCAACATGCAATACTGGGCCCCAATAGCTTCAAGGCAAGCTGAAGATCCCTATTGGCTATCCATCAGTCATGTAAGTAAAATCTTTCCTCAATTTTACACCGGGTACTTACTGACCAACAGGCTCTTCAGTTGGCTAGGGAGATGGGCATTAATAGGCCAGATGTTGTAAGAGAATACATCAGTGCAGAATGCCAGAACGGTTCAGCCGAGTTCAACGAACGATGTACTCGTAACTACGAAAGAACATGGCTCTACACTTTCATCGCAGACAAAGGCTTTGGAACGATGAATGGACGCTCGCAGTGCGTTAGCTGGAAGGGAGTGCCCCGTGATGCAGCAGAATGGTGGAAATCGTCAATAGCGGAACCATCAGACCGTATGATCAGTGGTATTATCGAGATCAGAGGACTATTGGTAAGCATATTCCTCATGTATCCAGTATCCATCTAACAGCTCTTCAATAGCTCCAAGCCATGGAAAAGCGAAGACACTCAGTATCATCACCAGCCTCGATATTAGAGTGGCACAAAGAGTCATACGACACTCTTGTTCGAGTTCGTAACGAACGCTGTACACCAGATGATCAACCATCTTCAAGTCTCCCAATCTTGGCTTTCTACATGGATCATAGCATTCTGGTCCTCAACGCCCAAGCCCTTAGAGACTTGGCTACTACTGAAGACAAAACTGTATCACCTGCAATTTTAATAGTACAGAGAAAGAATATCGAAGTCGCGTGTCGTTTACTTGATCATGTCGTTACGGACAAGACGATCAATGAACTAGCAGTGGGTTTTCAGAATAACCAGTTCATTATGATCTGTCATGCTATGACGGAGATTCTTCGAGTAAGCATCCATTTTCTATATATGCTTTTGCAGCACTGACTTTTCTCAGGCTATCAAAAAGGGCGGCATAACATCAGAAGAAACATCCGCAGCCGCAGACAAGGTCATTGGTGTCATCCCCTTTTTGGATCGTGTAGTACAACATCTCCCAGCTTCATCAGCAGCTCATCTCTACTTCGATCTTGCCCGCTTTTTCGCTTGTCAAATCGACTCATTGATGGGGGCTCCGGATATTCAAGCCGAGCGAGAAACTATTGACCAAGGAATGTTTACAGATGAGTGGTTCAAGTCTCTCGACTCGACTGTACCCGACGTTGCTACATTTATAGATATGGGATATTTGGGTGTTGATCAACCGATGATGGATACTAATGGGTTTCTGGATTTTAATGATTTCAATGGTTTGGCTTAACGGGTCATCGGTATGGGTATTGCTTTCTATTAGGGCGTGGACAAGGTGCAGATGTTGCCTAGCTAGACAATAACAACTTCAATACACTTGAGTGTTAGACTCCTTAGCTTTGTGGGTTCCCTGCTCTCCGTCGAGTCTGGTATAATGCCGATTTCCTTTCCATTCTTCAAGCTATTGATCTTCCATCTCCTTATCATCAACGCACACAAAGCCGCTGCAATGAACATGAACCCAGTAAATATCTGTGCACCCAAATAGCTACCTGTTCCAGTATATATCTCCAATGCAATTGGTGCACTGAAAGTTGCCGGCGCAGCCATCGCAACCCAGAGACAACTCAATGCTGAAGCTAAGTTTTCCAGACCCATAACTTCAACCAGGACTGGTGATATGTTGACCCAGAATACACCAGCGAAAAGACCCTCGACCAGTGCAAACGTGAGGAGCACGCCAAACGACTTGGCGTTGACCCATATGGCGAAGGTCAGAATGCCTGTTATCAAAGACATGAGAAAAGTGAAGTTAATCCTTCCAAATCGATCGCTAAACCATCCGATCCAAGGTCTTCCAATAGCTTGGCCAAACATGAAGAATGCCGGGATCATCGAAGCTTGCGAAGATAATAATCCAATGACGTTTGCGTAATTCGCGAGCGTGAAGATAAGAACGAAGTATCCGAGCATGCTGAAAGCGCCGTAGCTCAGGACAAGAAGATACTCGGGCTTGTGAAGGAGACTCGTATCGAATGCGAGTCTCGTTGCCTGTGATTCATATCGAGTTCGTATGAGAAGGGTGCAAGTGATATTCGCAACCGCTGAAACAATAGCCAGAATTCGATAAGCCCAGTTTAAACCCAAGTTGCGAATAATAGCCCCCGTAGCGAGTGCATAAGTCAATCCTCCAAGACCAGCACCAGCAATGGCAATTCCATTAGCCAAAGCCCTTCGTTTCGTAAACCACTGAGAGATAATTCCATAAGAAGGTAAAAACAGCAAGCCCATTCCAACGCCGAAGAGTGCTCCTTGAGAGAGGAAGAGTTGCCATATCTCAGTTGACAGGCTTGCACAAATGAGGCTGACAGATTGGATTATAGCTCCAATGAGCATTGTTGGTCTTGTGCCAAGTTCTCTAGCCATTACTGTTGCGAATGGAGAAATGAGCATCATTGTTCCTACGCCAAGAGACCCGGCAATGGCATACATGAGTGGTGTTGTACCTGGGAACGTATTCTCCTTGACGAAATAGGCGAGGAAAACAGAATATGAGCCACTGATGCCCCACGAATGGCCGTTCACAATTGCCACTGAGACGGTAACAACCCAGCCATATCCTCCATCTGGGGCCTTTTCCGATGTCGATGAATCCTGTTGTATCTCCAAATCTGGAGAAGTCGAAGAGCTTTCCTTGCCATTCATGTTGCAGTTGTATGGTTAGGGCAAAAAGATGGCCCCGGCTAGTTTTTAAGCATGTATATCGCCAGGTCTAAAGACCGCGGAGATATATGTTTTGAGTGCGACCACAAACTCGGACCATCGGCAGAGGCAGAAAACAGACCATTATAAGCTCATAATCTTTGCTAGCGTTGCCAAGACTATGGTTCAAGTGTTCCACTCTTTCTAACCGAAGACTCTGGACCTTGACATACATAAATGGGCCGATAGATAACAGATATGACAACTTTATCCAATAACCTGGGAAGAGTTGATTGGAAACTATATCATGTATATAGCCGCTGACAGCATTTCATGTAGATGGTTTCAACCTATCTCTCCACTCCATAAGAAGCGTTAGAACCCCATCTTTGTCATAATTAAATACATCCTGTGCCCGTTCCATCTTTCCTTCTGGCGGTCCCTCTTTAGCTGCCTCGAGTGCAATCTCAATGTCTTTCGAGATGAAAGAATGGTCAGTTCTATGCTTCTTACCACCGAGAACAAGCTTCACACAGTTGTAGAGACCCCAGCGTGAGGCCGTCTGCAGAAGTTGAAACAACCAAGCCCGAGGACGCGGCTCATCTTTCACCCACAGCCACATTTTTGAGTACAGGTAATTCACCGTCTCCAATGTCCCTGATTCGAGTGCTGAGAGAACTGCGTCGTGTAGGTGCTGGAGCCTCCAGGTCCTCGATCCAGCTAGTAGCTGCACGCATTCCTTACCCCCGAGTTGCGAAGATGCTACTGCTAATATGCAATGATCTTCGTGTTTCTCGTAGCCATCTTTGATGTGATCTTGCAACTGACTCGTTGACCACCAGGGTTTCTCTATCTGATCCTTCTGTTTGAGTTTTTCTGTGGCGGAAACTTGTACCACATCAAGCAGAAATTGCATCGTAGCCATCCCATTACAGTCCGGAGATAATAGTGCCCAGAAAAGCTCATCGGACCCCTGACCAAAAATGCTCTCCGGGTGCCTAGGATATTTTTCCGACCACCACAAATCTTCGACTAATCCGCAGCAGTCTTTCTCAATGGCCCATCGCAAAAGTTGCTTTCGAACCTGGACTTCAGATGCTCCAAGGTTGTACTCATCCGCCAAAGTCAATGCTGACGCATGTAGCTTTGCCGAATGTTGTCGGGATTGGTTGGGTTGTGAACCGCTGTCTAGATTTAGACGAGCTAGGATTCTCTCATCTAGTGGTTGCCGGTTTTCATATCTATTTCTCGCCACTTGTGAATTCCCTCCAACGTCTTTCAGGCTTTGAGGTTCGTTGAGGTTCTCGGTTGTAGCGATCTTGCAGAGCTTGTCGACCACTTCCCGGTAACCATGCGCTTCAGGATAGCTAAGGAGTGTAAGGGTCCGTTGGGACATTCTTTTGGCTCTTGATTGAAGCTCAGATTTCGTAAATATTCGCGGGTTGCGGCTCATATAGCGTAGCTCACAGCGGTACAGCTCGCATAGGCTCTGTACGGCAAGGCCTTTGCCAGAACCAGCCGCAGCTTCAATGAGCTGTTGGAACGCCTGTTCACTTGCGTCAAATCTATTTTGTCGCTTAAGTGAGTTTGCTTCAGAAATTAGCTGAAGATGAAGCGGCTGTTCAAATGCAGAATGTTGATACAGTCCTGCAATGATAGTCATCACAGCTTCCTCGCGTGTGGCCAATCGCTCTGAGACCAAAACGTCGGTTAGATCATCAATCAACGAAGCCCCTGGTCCTACTGATCCTTGCATATTAGGATAAAGGATTTCGGTGATGCTATCGTTCAATACAAAAGCAATTCGTTTCAGGAATAGGGTAAAAATGTCCTGTGCCATCAGATTGAGCATCGAAGCTGTCGAGTCAACGGACGGGATGTCCGTATCCAACTTTCTACCGGGGGCCTCAGTGACTGTAGACTGCAATGACATTAGAGTAGGGACAGACAGATCGCTCTTCTCTCCCAATGTCATAAACCATTCAAATCGAGGCCTTACTCCCCAACGTTGAAGGAGAATCCTCAGCGTGTTCGTTTTGCTTTGGTGCAATGTAAATGGCTTGATGCCTGTCGGGAGTTTCCGCTGGTGTTGAGAGCACCACTTCTGGAATGACCATAACCACAGCCCTAGAACGGCCTCCAGTTGATGTCCGTCAATATTCCATGTATTCGAGTCTCCGATGCGGAACATGTGGCAACAAATGGGCTGTTGTTCACTAGACAGGTCGCCGGCGGTACACCATCCTCGAGTTAGCTGACAGCCGATCGACCATACGATCGACTTGAAAGTCATTCCAACTGAAAATGGGCCAATTAGTCTTCCTGTTGCTAATATCCTTGCAGCTCGTTGTAGCGAAGCTTTCAAGCGACCCGCCATCTCTCGGACATCACTGTCCCAGACTTGGTAGGAAGGCTGGTTTGTTAGAAATGCCAGTCTGGATCGAATTCTCACCAGCCTGACTGCTGGCTGTGGTAGACCTCTCGTAGTTCCAAATGACTCGGCGAATTTAATCCCATCCGGCTTGATGATAGATCTGAGCTGTTTAAATGCTGTATCTATACTGGTGTTTAGCCAATATGCAGGTTCTCTGCTTTCTATCCATTCAACAAAGTTACTTGGCTCGGTCTTTGTTCCTCTATAGTCGCGTGTCAAGAAAATATTCTTGGTCGCCGAGTTCCAGTAAACTTCCTCAGAACCGCGGCCATAAAGGGTCTGGAAATCATCGTCTTGCATGTCAATACTTCGGTCATCGATGAACCAGAACTCTGCTGAGTAAAGGTATGTCAGAACCAACTCAAGGAAGAGCTGCTGATCCAGAATACTACTTACCTTTGCCGCCCTCAGACTTCTCATTAGCTATGTTTGCGAGCTCGATTGCTTGCCAGTCTAGCTCATGTCCTGTCATATCTTTAGGTCGAGCTGAAAGATGGTTATCAGGAGGAGTGTTGCAACTCCGCAGGCTCCCCCGAATGAGCGACATGATAATTGTGACAGCGAGTTGATAGAGAGAAACGGTGCCATGGACTCCTCGTAGTCCTACGAAGTTAATCACCCAGCCCAGCGTGGAGAGGACAACAGCGAGCCAAACACGCGACTGGAAAACTGAAGTGGTCTGTGTTGTTTTCCAGGATGTGATATAATGCGTCTTTGTTTGGTTATAAGCAAATCCGTCAAATTCTTGGTCTCCGATACGCTGTCCTGCAGGTTGCAGCCAAAACATGCGTGGCTTCTCGGAACCACAGAAAACGAATCTACGTTCTTTAGAGATGCTGTCAATCATGTGTGCACACAGCGCCATCCCAGCAATGATAAAAGCAGTGCCAGTTATAGTAAGAATAAACCAAGCGGTATTAGTAGGTATCTTTCCATCTTCATAGAAGCTTCGTTTATATCGAGTAGCCCATACTGCGTAGCCGAAGAAGCTGGCTTGCATCAAGATGCCGAGTATAGCTGCTGTCCATAGACCCAGAAACCCTAGAACTGTCTTTGAGGTGCTGGGTCCTCCGGTGTTCAGAGCTAGGTTTGGAAAAGGAGCAAAGTTCTTGCTAACGTCGATATGTTGTTTGGCTTGTGTGGTTCTCGTGGTCTGTTCCGCGGGCTTGCTCCCTGTTCTCAGATCCCGTTGCTGTTCCTGTCTCGAGGATGTATTGCGATGTCTCATTGGGCTTTCTATCTTATCAGGAGTGCTGTTAACGGGGCCTCCCTCCACGTCATCAGCTTCAGCACCACTTTGTGCTTCATGCTTGGGTTTCCTAAGATTACCATGGAGCTTCGACAGTATTCTCGAAAATGGAAATCTCAAGATTCCAGAAGAAGATACACTCTTCCAGTATCCGTTTTGAATTTCGGGAGGCTCCGTTTCAAGATTGTTGAACAAGTCTCGGGTCGACTCGATACCGCAAGTCGCGGGGATCTCTGAACCCGAAGGATCGTAGCTGGGACGGTATTCATCGGGGTCGCAAGGCTTCTTGTAAACAAATTCGAGAATTCTTGGGCGACCAAAGACTCTGCATATTCCCCCATTTGACCAAAGCTCGCACACATTCTCACTGGTTGAGGAACATAGCTCAACTTCGGACATAGCATGAGGTTCTCGTGCCCGCCCAATGATGGATTTGAGAAAAGTGCTATTAGAAACTCGGATGCAAGACACTACTGCAGTGATGATGCCAAGGGGACCAACAGCGAAAATGATAACATCGAGAAGAATGGTTGAATCGCTCAGGAATTGCTTAGTAACTTGCTCGCCAAAGAGGGCGATGACAGGCGCGAGATCAGTCGCGAAATTATTGGCAAAGTCGTCCCAAAAGTCTGTTTCGTTATTGGCGCCAAACATGGCCAGCACAGAGCATGGCATAAGAAGAAGGGCTAACAATAATAAGAGAAGAGCCATGTTGGAGGTCAAATGTTTTTGGTGTTGAGGAAGAGAAATGACGGTTTGCGCTCCTTCTGACCTTGCTTTTTCAGCATGTGGCTGCATCCGTGGCTGAGATGGTTTGTCCTACTGGACATCCATTGAAGCAGCCCATTCCGTGGTCATCTTGGTATCGGGATCCAAAAATGGGATGGATTGTTTTTACTGATAGAGCTGCTTCCAATAGTGTAGAGTTGTAGACCAATTGGTTAGATTGATGCGCCAAGGCATCCTTCAGCATTCATTGGGGTTTCCCCCAACACTATACGCGACCTACGATCGCATTCTTCTGAGAATCGATAGTTAGGATGATATAGTGAAGAAATTGGTGAAGAAAGTTTTATTGTTGTTGGCTACTTCTTTCAATTCTCTCAGTTTCAAGGAAATCTGCGAGGCCAAATTGCTAGAAGAAGATGCACATACACTCAAAGAATACAAGATCGTGGAACAAGAATAATTGCTGCGATGGTGCAGCAGACTCATTCGGACTAACAAATTCACTTCTGAGGCCAAACTTGCGACAACAAAGCTCGAGTTCGCACACTTCACAGTCAAGGAATATCTCAGCTCTCTACAGACTCGCGGTCTCGATCATGAGTTTCCCCAACTCAAACAATACTTCGTCTCCTATGATGGCGATGTGGACTTCTATTCATATCTCTGCCTTCGCTTTCTGACCATGGACAATATTGATAAATTCCCGCCGACGCTCGATATGACACGCACTGTTAACAACATTCTTGAGCAACGCAAACGAAGGACGTTTTACAATGAATCAGTGATGACTTGGTCACCTTATACAACAGCGACCTCTAAAATCGGGAACAAGACACGCAGGCTCCTACAAAATCTGCTTCATCCATCCAAAACTCCCGCTTTCTGCCTGTGGGTGGTTGACTTCATATTTTGTCAACACTCTTCGTCTCGCGCGGCGTCCAAGAAGTCGTCGATTGAAACCCTACAAAAGGCCATCACCGCAGTCTTCAGGCCGGACTTCACCCCTCTTCATATGGCTGCTGCATTTCCTATGCGCGGTATGTGTCAAGAGTTGTTGGACATCGGGCTTGATGCAGATATGTGCAGCGAATTCTGCACTCCGCTTCATTGTGCCCTTGGCGGCCTAGGCTTCTTCTACAACTACCTCGACTCAAGAGATGATGATACTTTATCGGGAGCACTCATCTCCAACCTTACTATTGATGAATTTGAGCACTTGGCTCGATTATAAACAGTCCAATTGTTCCTCGGGGCCCAGAGCTCTCCCCTGGTGGCATCGTTTCCTTCAGGGTCGCTCCTATCCCTCGCTTGTTCATGCCCTAATAAATTCCTGAACAACCTCGAAATAGTCATAGAACTTGCTGAGGCTCATTTTCCGGTCACAGCACAAGATGTGTGAGCCTTAAAGATTGTCCTTGACTCCGACCAGGGAGATGTTGCGCTGAAAATGGCTTCAAGATATCACGAGACACATTTGTGCAGCTGCGACTCGATTTAATTATGAAGTCTTTTCATTTCTTTTGCCCATTTGCCAAACACAAGAATACTGGACAAGCAGCAAGTCCCTGCTCTCGATACTAACCTTGCCGAAGTTCGCCCCAATTGCCAAAACGCTGCACGAGCTCGGCATCTTTCCTCATACTCAATGCAGGTTGCGTGCCTTGTCGGACGGTTTGTATGAGGCTATAGTACAAGACAATGTCGACGTTTGCGAAAAGCTGCATGCTTTTGGTTGCCCGCTGGAGTGCAATCTACGTGGCGATCCAGTTCTGACACGCTCATGGAAATGGCTTGTGCGAAAAGTTCCTGGGAACTTGTCAAACTTCTTGGAGCTGGCCTTCCAAGCACGGGAGTAGACGCAGCTGGAAGAAGTCTACTTAACCTCATGACACTCTGCACTGGCCAGCCTGGCGCCAAACCTAACATCGGACTATTTAAACAGCTTCTACATGACGGCGTCAATCCCGACTTAACTGATCACTCTGGAGACTCGGCTTTTCATCGCCTTTCCCTGGGCTCCGGCCTGGCCTACATGCGATGCATCTTGGATATGGGGCTTGGCTTACAAGTGGACAAGCTAACCAGCTGGCCCGACGCATTCTTCCGGGGGATCAACAGACTGGTTCTAGTAACTTATTGGATCCGCCATTTCAAAGCGTTTATCAGTAAAGAGGATCTTCTCCAGGTATACGATGTGAAAAGCAAAGGTACCCACAGCCTGCTGTGCCGAGCAGCCTGCCGAGGCTCAGTCAAAGCAATTCAGAACTTGGTCAAGCTCGGGATCAACAGTTTCGAATATGAGTGCCATGAGCACGGAACTCCATTGAATGCGGCTGTTCAGAACCGGCATTTCGAGACAGTCAAATGTCTAATACGCAATGGCGCTCAGGTGCCTGGCAATCTTTGCAAGCCCAAGCAAGGAATTCACCATTGGCGCGAGAAACCTAGACTTTGTCATTAGAGAATGGTTATTCGTAGGCAAAGCCGCAAAGTGGAAGAGGATTTTAGGCGACACGACAAATGATGGCATTGAGATCAAAAATTGGTCAGGTGTATGGATCATCCAAGTGCCTGTCGGTTGGAGCGATAGGAAACGTCGGTTTGAGAGTTGCGTTGATTGTGCAAAACGAAGGCATTGTATCATCCTCGAGTGTAATGTGAATATTGCTCGCGAGGGTCAATTGTTCCAGCCGAAACAGACAAGAACAGAGCGTTAGGCGATGTTGCGACGCATGTTCTATAGAGATCGTGATGAATTCTCAAATACATTGAGGGACAGATCCGAGCCGTGTCTTTTCACCGGACCGTTCAGCTTCTTCCAACATCACAAAAGCTCCGATGTGACCTAATTTCAAGAGATTGCCATGCATGAAGACCGACCGTTGGCCCCGTCTTAGAATATCCACCCGGTGGCCGTCACCGGCTCGGAGGTGGCCTTTCGGGCCGTTAACTGCATCTCCACTTCCTCCGCCGATGGGTCTGTATGTTCAGACAATTTGTGACGTGCTGACGAAAAATTGATGCAGATCTCACACACTGAGTGTTGAGCATGTAACGTTCACAGGCAAGGGCAATTGAGAGTGGTCAATTGGAGAGAAAAATGTTACATAAAATTGGATATCTTCATTCATACAATCGTATATACAAGGCTAGTCAATACAAGCTGTCGTCACTCAGCTTTTACGAGTGACGTTATGGGTATCTTTCTTTCATGGCCGCCTGCAGCTTCAGGCGGCGTAGCATGCATGCATGGTCCTGTCCGCGACACCATCAATCAATCGATCGAGTGGTGGATGGTCATGATCGGCGGATTTTGACCTTTTTTCAGTTGCAAAAAAAATCTGCAAACTGACTCGCTGTTTGTATGCGCATCTTTGGATGTCGTCCATAGCACAGCGTCATACCTCATCTTCTCCCAACCATTTTCAGATTTACACTCAGACTTGGGCCTCGGCAGCGTTCTTTTTCTTGTTCTTCTTGATACCAACGAGACCAACGATCTCTTCCCAGAAACCAGTAGGGGGATCAGAGATCATGGCACGCTCCTCATAAGCATCAATCGCGGGCCTCTCCCAGACAAGGTCACACTCCTCAGCACTGACGATCTTGGTGCGGTGGATGAGCTTCCAGCCAAGGTAGGTGAAAGGAGCGATGATCTGCATAGTGTAGTTGGAGAAGAAGTTCTTCGCGTTGAAGGGGGCCAGAGAGGTGTATCCGTAGGTGTAGCAAACAACGGTGTGAAGGATGAGGGCAATCCAAGCACAGTATGGCTGGAAGTAGCCGAAGTAGGGCATCTTCTTGCGATCAATGCCCTGGGCCTTACAAGCACGGTAGTAGAAGAGGAAGGTGATGTTCATGGTGATATAATCCACGAGACCTCCACCAGTGATGAGGGCGAGAAGGATGGTAAGAGCCTCAGCGGAGGAGCTGTCGAGCTGCAAGAAGGCGAGCAGGGGGAAGACCATGGTAACGGCGAAACAGTAGATAGGGATACCGTTCTTAGTAGTCTTGCGGAGGGAGGCGGGAGCACGTCCCTCAAGAGCGAGACTGTATAGGGAACGAGTGGCGCAGTAGGTGTATGTGTTGCCAGCAGAGAAGATGGTGGTGAACAGAAGGGCGTTAACGACGTGGGGCAGTCCCTTGATACCCAGGTTAGACATGGCGATAACCCAAGGAGAGGCAGCAGCAGTGTGGCTACCTCCCGTTCCAAGATGGACTTCGACGAGCTTGGGGTCACTGTGGCTCACGGCGATGCCGCAAGTCAGGGCAGCACCAATGAAGAAGAGACCGAAACGGAAGTAGACAGTCTTGAAGGCAGTCTTGACATATCGGCTGGGGTGCTTAGCCTCAGCAGCAACCATTGAGATGTAGTCAGGACCGACGACAAAGAAGGCGGCTGCAGCCAAAGCACCCATGAAGCCCTCGAGACGTCCAAGATCACCCTCGGTTCGGAAAGTAGCGAATGCATCATTCACGTTGGACCAGTAGCGGAAGCCATAAGCGTCACCTTTAGGGTTACCCCCGACCATAGTCACAAAGGTAAACATAAAGAGGATGAAGATCAGAAGGACCTTGCCGAGGGCAAGCCAGAATTCAGCTTCACCAAAGACACCAACAGCGAGAAGATTGAGCACACTATAGAGGAGACGAAATGTTTAGCATGCGGACACACACAGACGGGGAGAGAAGGGATGCAGAGTGGATGGAGGAAACCATGGAGTACATCCGTGACGATTACCATCAGGATGCGACTCGGATTTCGAGAGGCCTTACCCATATGCAATAATGACAGCTATGATGAAGCCAGCAGTTGGACCAGCGGCAGTAACATTTTCATTCCAGAATGAAACAACCAGGTTCAGAGCCACGATTTCGAAGGGGATTAGAAGAGCCTCGTAAAGGAAGAAGTTCCAGCCGACCATGAAGCCAAGGGCGTCGTCAACCCAGTGACCAGCGAGACGGATGAAACCACCAGAGACAGGCATGTAAGTGTTCATCTCAGCGATAGAGTTGTTGGTAAGACCGAGGACCATGGCGTAGAGAGCTGTACAAACGAGAAGACTACCGGGGCCACCCTTGACCAGACCGGCACCGATACCGATGAAGAGACCAGTACCGACAGTACCTCCGATAGAGAGAAGCTGGACTTGGCGGTTGTTGAGACGGCGATGAAGACCATCAGCGTTGCCGCCTTCGCTCTCGGCGATGGGGCTGGGGCTCTCGGCCCTCTTGGAGGCCTTTTCGGAGTCGGAAGACATGTTGTAGTTGTTTCGGCCGAGTGGTGTTGTATTGTGTTGGTGTTAGTTGAATAGAGACTTGAGACTCAGAACCACTTATCACCCTCAGAAGAGATCTGGGGTTGAGAACATGTGGGGGAT
Source organism: Fusarium anguioides (assembly GCA_012977745.1). Classification (NCBI taxonomy): domain Eukaryota; kingdom Fungi; phylum Ascomycota; class Sordariomycetes; order Hypocreales; family Nectriaceae; genus Fusarium; species Fusarium anguioides. Next base: position 51,612 of record JAALXK010000244.1, on the reverse strand, counting down.
TGATGGAGATGAGGAGAGAAAGAAAGAAAAGGATCAAAAAGTGAGAGCGAGAGCAAAGGGTTTTATCATGTTGGACTTGGTCTCAGAGACGATGGCGGATCCCACAGAGTAAGACTGAGAGAGCAGAACGAGACAACCCAGAGCCAAGGCAAACCCACAAAGTCGAGACCTCGACATGGTGGTGGTGGATCCTTTGGATAGTGGTGAGCCCAAACCCTTGTTAGAGAGAGAGGGAGAATTGTGAACATCGCGTCATTATGGAGCCTTGAGTAGCAAGAGGACGAGTCCGAGTGAAGTCTGTGGATATCGTGGATATTGGAGGAGGCGAGGTTGTATCCACAGTCAACCTCTCATATCATCGTCGTACCCATCAAACAACCTTCATGGGCTCAAGGATGAACGAGTCTGTTCGAGGCTTGTTGCGAATTAAGCTTCTTCGGGAGTTTCATCGTTCGCGGGTCCTTGTGTTGTCCCATTTTTGACAGCTCTCAAAACTTGTTCTCGTTAATGTTGATGTCGATCTCTGAACAAGACAAAAAGTTTATGAGATGAAAATATGCCAAGACATTAAAGGTCAGGACATGTGACGTCACTTGCCCAAAATGCTCTTCAGCTCAGCAATTTAAACAATTTAAATCACGTGCCTCCACTAAGAATGAGCCTCAAGCCTTGTTTCACGTGACATACTACATGATTCGTATGCGGCAAAGGCGCAAGAAACGGAACTTGAGTGGACCCATCTTCCATTCTCTTCGGCTGAACAAGACGGCAGAGTTTTCAAGACGGACGGTAACAGTATGTAACTAGCGGTTTACAGTAACCCTCAGACCCTGTAAAATACTGAGAAATGATGCACGATTTGTCAAAGAAACTCACTGAGGATACTTATGTGGATACAAGGGAAAAAAGAAATCATGGATACGGAGTTTCCGTTATAGGCAGAAACAGAACAGATCAGAATTGGTAGCTTGAACCGCCCCGATCTTTGTGAGAGGAGAGTCCAATCGTCAATCAGAGAGACGTTACCCATTTACATAACGGTTGTAACGTTGGACTCTGTCTTATTACGTAGTAAACTGAGATATGATCATCCGTTGTCGGACTGTAATCGTAAGTCAAGAGTAAAAAACGGTTCTCCTCAGTCTGTCTGTCTGTCAGCTCTGAGACGATGGCTTCTCCAATATTAATTAAGGGTCTTTTCTTTCAGAAAAAAGCTTGTTTCACTTGTGGACTTGCTTCTCATCTTCAACAACGCATTGACATGTAGTTCAAAACGCCGAGCTTGCGGCTCAACCGAATCCAAGGCCTCATCCTTGTCCTTGTTTTGCCTCAATGAAGAAAAAAGAAGAAAAAAAAAGGTCAAACACCGCCACCGCCGCCGCTTATTACGATTACGATAAGGGTAAACTAACGTCTGATACCGAATCATCGCTTACTCGAGACCCAGAATAGGCAATGCGTCTTCTGGTGCGCTTATTGGCGGCCATCGCTGTAAGCGCCAGATTAATTCTCGTCAGAGTGACAATGACTGAGGTATTTACAACATCGTATTGATGAGAGATCCACTGATGGATGGATTATAGGATAATAATGCAAGGGGTCTGCTTGACTGGCGCCCAGGCTAGCACTTATCCAGACAGCATGACAGCATTGCAATATTTTCCGAGACTCGATCATTTGGTTCGCTTATTTGATCAAGTTTATTTGAACGAAGCATCTCTTGATAGTGACGCAAACCCTTCTCAAACCGAGGTAAGTAGTAGTTAAAAACGACTTGAGAGGGTCCTGGAATTGACCAGCATGATATCATTGCTGTTTCAATCTTGTTCGCGAATCTCAGACCATTTGGGGGGAAGATGTTCAGGGTCTTTCGACTGCCGACCAGGGATTTCTCGAGTAAGCTTGGGTTATCTTAGTGTATCAGGACCGACTATGATCCTTCATAAGCAGTAATCGAATCATCATTCATTCGTGCATGATGAAAACACAGCCATTGTCTTCTACAAGGCTGAAAAGAACGGCGTAAATTGTGGTGATGGGTCGTTTTTCATGGACCCGCCAAACAAGACTTTTGGCTATGACAGAGGCATTGGCTAAGAGGCGCACGTTTAAGCAATCTATCCGGCTGATTTTATTTCCCAAAAAGCAGAGTTCGTTGGATCTGTTGAGCTTCTAGACGGTTTATACGCACTCAGCTTGTTGACAAAAGAGTGTAATATTTTCCAAGTTCCAGATCACAGCGGTGCACATCATTTCGAGGAGCATGTTGTACTGAGTGTCTAAGTAGAGAAAATGTTGTGTATCGGCTCACTTACATCTTTCCTTGCTGGAAAAAATAGAGACAGAAATATGGAAATATTGTTTTAAAGGTCAGATAGCCTTCAAACATCATAATCCCAAAGTTAGATGACATTTTCTCTTCTGCTGTAGACTTGCAGTATTTGCAGACAAGCTTACCCTGAAGCTTCGCATGGCACGTGCATTAGCCTACAGTGACATAAGCACTTTGATCCAAGCCACCAATTCTAGAAGCTCTCAGACAATCTTCTTTCGACATCACCATCCAAAATGTCAGAATACTGGAAATCTACGCCTAAATACTGGTGCAAGCACTGCGAGTGCTATGTACGCGACACCAAACTCGAGCGCCAGAACCACGAATCTACCGGAAAGCATCAAGGCGCCTTGAAGCGATTCCTACGCGATCTGCATCGCAACCATGAACGGGAAGAACGCGAGAAAGATCGCGCTAAGCAAGAAGTCGCACGCCTTACTGGCGTTGTGTCAGGATCTTCATCAGCCGCAGGTCCTTCGTCTAGACCTGCGTCAAGCGCGCAACCGAGCGCACCAACGGAGGCGTCATTGAAAAAACAGCGAGAACAGCTTGCTGCGATGGGCGTCGCGATGCCCAGCGACTTTCGACCCGAGATGGCTATGCCTGGCGAATGGACTGTTACAAAAACAAGAGTTATCGAGACGAAGACGGAAGATAATGAGGAAGCAAAGGCTGAAGCTAGAGCAAACGGTGTGCGAAAGCGCGAAGCGACCGAGGATGAAAAGGAAGCAGAGGATGCTGTGCAGAGCCTATTCAAGAGGCCTAGACGATGGGGAAGAGACTCGAAGGCGATGCCACAACAAGAAGATCAGGAACTTGATGCGCTATTGAGCGGATCGACGTTTACACCTAGAACAGTCAAGGAGGAAGTAGAGGATACAAATGATGTTAAGAAGGAGGAGGATGCGACGCCAGATACAGAAGTCAAGGCGGAAGATACAACAGATGTCAAGACAGAAGCTCCTGCTGAACCTCTGATAAAGCCAGAGCCAGAGGAAGCTGAGTCGGGAGTACCGACGGTGGTGTTTAAGAAGAGAAAACCCAAGGGCATTCGACAAAAGTGACGAGATTGTCTGTCACTGTGTATTATACAATTACTTACATCTGGAGCATAAAAATGATACCACACGAATAATGACTCTCACCTATATTTTTTTTGTTCATGTCATCATTGCCAAAGCATTGGTCTATGACACTTCTTTCTTCCAATTGGATTCATAATCCGGCGCTCCGTGGAGCATACCATTCGGAGTTACAAACCCGAATCTGGATAGCTTCAAAAACCACACAAACAAACAGTTCTTCAAAACCCCTCCATTTTCACCAATTAGCATTCCCCTTCAAATGGATCCTGCTTAGCAAGCACACGGTAATAACATAAAACTTCATGCGACCGCTCTTGTCTTTGTGGGGTAAAACCGGCAAATCGGCCTCGGCTTGGGATCTTCCAGTTCTTTGAAGATTTCGGCGGTCGGAGCGTTTATTAATTGCGTCACTCGGAAAAGAAGCTGGGTCCGCTTGGATTGCCGGTCGGAGGATATAACTCGGGCCAGTATCCTCGAGAAAAGAAAAGCTTCCCCTCTCATCCACATCTCATATTGACTTGTAAATACTATCACAATGGCTTCTAACCACCCTGGAAAGTGCTGTACTGAGGGTTTCCGCCATGAGTAAGTAGTCCAAGTAGATTGTCACACGCAAGCATGTCTAATAAGTCGCAGCGGCGAACCCACGGGCAAGATGATCAAGATCGGTAACGGTATCGACGCCTACATCGCCACAGCTCCCGAGGACAAGGCGCACAAGGGCACTGGACTTGTCTATGTTCCCGACATCTTTGGTATCTGGAACAACAGCAAGTTGATGGCCGATCAATTTGCCGCCAATGGATACACCACCATCATCCCCGAAATCTTCAACGGCGATGTTATGCCCTTCCCCATCCCTGAGGGCTGCGACGTCATGAGCTGGATCATGAATGGTTCTAAGGGTGATAACCCTCATACACCTGCTCAAATCGACCCCATTATCGTTGAGGCTATTAAGGCTCTTAAGGAGCAGGGTGCCACCAAGATTGGATCTGTTGGATACTGCTTCGGTGCCAAGGTAAGTCTATAATAATATCTCGAGTGTGCTTGTCTAACAGTATCAGTACGTTATTCGCAACTACAAGGAGGGTATCAGCGTCGGTTTCGTCGCTCACCCATCTTTCGTAGAGGAAGAGGAGCTCCGCGCCATCACCGGCCCCCTTTCTATTGCCGCCGCTCAAACCGACAGCATCTTCCCCGCCAGCCTCCGTCACCGATCCGAGGAGATTCTCATCGAGACTGGCAAGCCTTTCCAGATCAACCTGTTCTCTCACGTTGAGCACGGTTTCGCTGTGCGCAGTGATCTGAAGGATGCTGCTAAGCGATTTGCCAAGGAGCAGGCTTTCTCCCAGGCTGTGCAGTGGTTTGGTGAGCACCTTCTTTAGATTGGAGGTGCAGATGCGTTTATGATATAGATGAAGTCAGAAACATAATAAAAAGTTAAGAATGTAAATGCACTCATGACATGTTTGTCTTAGACTGAAGCCTTAGTACGCGAGGTTGTATGTGTGGGACTGAGTAAACTTGAACTACAAATAATAGTTTTATTATGTTATAGCCAAGCATTTGGTAAATTATTCATAGCTAGACTTAATTTGTTCCCCATCTTGGCTCCTATTAGACAGATTCGCGATTCTCTTCCCGCCACGTTATCCAGATCCAAACCAGATCCATCTTGTCAAGCCACTGAGAGAACCTTGCTCTACTGGGTCTACCCCCAACACCCGCTGCAAAGTGTCCCAAAGTGTCTCAGCTCAGGGGAAACTGTTCTGCCAAGACTCCACTGTGGCGCACCCACTACCAATTGAACCGGTTCACATGAGTTCAGGTGTTCCTTGTCTCATGGTGATTCAATGCTGACAATTTAGTTCAGCCTCCAAAGCAACACAACACAACACTACGTTTCTCTCCTTTCAATCAAACACACGCGACTCAAGTTTGAACTGATCGATACAATCACCACCGAAGACAAAACATGCTTCAAGAGTCTCAGCCTTGGTGATGGCCGCTACCGTCGATTCCATCAACTCTCATCATCTCCCACCGCTTCTATCCCCATCACCCACTCCTCCTCCATCATGCGCCGACACTCCAAGTTCAACTCTCCCCACGATTCCCTCCGACGAAGACCACTCTTCTGAAGAGGGTTCTCACAGAAGCAGCAGCATACGTCGCGCTGACTCCAACTCCTCCTCTATCTCCGAACCAGCGGTCGAAGATGACGAAGACGACGAACAAGAACCCCAGCAGGCGGAGCAGAGTTTAGAAAAAGAAAAGGACCAAGATGATATTGCAGTACCGCCCTCTGGAAGGGCCAGTCGTAGCAGCACGATAAGCAATACCACAAACCCTAATGTCCGCAGACTCTCGGCAACAGAGATGCAGCGCCTCACAAACTCTCCTGAATCTCTACCTGTGGCCCCCGCTCCTGAACGAAGGTCCATAGATCAGGAGTCAGCATCTCACCTTTTGGACCAGCGCGAAGCTTTACGACAGCCCACGATGCGTCTTGATCAGCCTGCTGAGTCTATTTCTTTGGCGCAACCGAATGGCCTCGGCATTGAGACTCGTACAGGTACGAGTTCTGGAATACGGACTGCGAGAGATATTCAGATGGATTTTCACCGACGACCATCGCCTGGAGCGAGAACTGTGTCCACGCCTCCGACAAGTCGCGTATTGGCAGGAGATTCGAGCGGAACGTCTTCACCGAGGAGATACTCTTCTTTCAACCTAGCTGGACGTCCGGCATCTTTGAATCTCAATATCAATGTTGACGGTGCTGGTGGAACATCCCCGATTCGATCAAGTCCAGCGACAGCTATTCCACTTCAGACCGACTCTTCAGGCCTTCGACCACCATCACCGATCCCGCCAATCATTCCCCTACCGCCTATGTCCCTACCTACACATCTACAGCTCGAATTAGCGGCTCAAAGACCAAGTCCATTGTACATCCACCAATCTCACGCTTACGACATTCCTTACGAATCCAGCGCCGTTAAGTTCGAGCGTCTCAAGAATGTTATTCTTCTGCCACCTTTTCTCGAACGTACCCTCAATTTTGGAGCCTTAGCGTGTCTCGACGCCTGGCTTTACAACTTCACCATTCTTCCTATGCGTTTCATTCAAGCTGTGAGCGTACTTGTTCGATGGTGGGGATATGTTGTACTGAAGGAGGTCCGATTTCTTCTCGACTTTGTCTGGTATGGTCTGGGAAGACTTTGGCGACGAGGACGAACATCACGAGCGGATGAAACTTCTGATGAAGGAAGATCGCGAAGTGAGAGTCGTCCTCGAGGTCGTTCTGACGATGAGAATGGAAGCCATGATTTCAGAGCAAATGGAAATGGAAATGGACATTTCAAGCCTTTAAAACCTCGGTCTCAACCCAAGTCTGGAACGTTTCGTCATAGGAGGACCAAATCAATGCCTTCAAACCTCTCTGCCTTCCACAAAGCTGATCTTCTCCAAGGCGCAGTTATTATCTGCAGTTCTTTGGCTCTCATGACGCTTGACGCAAGTCGTATGTATCATTTTATTCGAGCTCAGTCCGCCATCAAGCTCTATGTTATCTATAACATCCTTGAAGTTGGTGACCGTCTTCTTTCGGCTCTTGGACAGGATATTCTCGAATGTCTATTCAGCACGGAAACACTCTCACGCAACCCTTATGGTCGATCCAAGGTTCTTCTTCCGCTAGGCATGTTTATGCTCGCTTTGGCGTACTGCTGTCTTCACTCGATTGCATTGTACTACCAAGTCATTACGCTCAACGTGGCTGTCAACTCATATTCCAACGCTCTACTAACTCTTTTGCTCTCAAACCAGTTCGTGGAGATCAAGTCAACTGTCTTCAAACGTTTTGAGAAAGACAACCTCTTCCAACTCACCTGTGCCGACATTGTCGAACGCTTCCAGCTTTGGATCATGCTTCTCATCATTGGAATGCGCAACGTTGTTGAAGTGGGCGGCCTCAGTGTTCCTGGTGCGGGTTCCGAGTCTCTTAATGAGGCTGTGACCCGACATGTCCCATCTATCCTCCCACACAGTTTCACCGTGTTACCCTCATGGCTCATGTCAGGCGAAGTTCTTTCCCCATTCTTCATCGTCATTGGTAGTGAAATGCTCGTCGATACGATCAAGCACGCCTACGTGTCCAAGTTCAACAATATCAAGCCTCGTTTCTATAGTCGCATCCTCGATATTCTGTGCAAAGACTACTACACTAACGTAAGTCCTCCACACACATCTTTATGGCCCTCAGACTAACAACTCCAGGCTTTCATGACACCCTCTCTCACTAAGCGTCTTGGTCTAGCAGTCATTCCCCTCTCATGTCTCTTCATTCGAGCCTCTATCCAAACCTATCATATGCTTCTATCAACCCACCTTCCCATGCCAATGCCCATGCCCATTCCCCCATCCACACAAACATCACTCTCTGAAGAATCCGCCACGCCTTCATCGCCCGCTATGATCGCGGCCCTGAACCGCTTTGATTCTCTCATCCGCGACTCCCTTGGTCGTGCCACATACGGTTATCCCTATGGCTCGCCCCTCAACTCCCGCCCCTGGTACTCTTGGACATCTGACGACGTTATTGCCGCCTTGACGATGGTGGTAGTATTCTTCATCGCCTTCCTCGTCCTTCTCATCGTCAAACTCCTTCTAGGCATGGTCCTTCTTAAATACTCTCGTAATAGGTACGCACGCATGAAGATGGCAGAGCATCAGGGTCGTGCGCCTGAAACCTTCGATAACCATGGTTCACGTCGAACCGGCGGTTTCGGCCAGGTAGAAGTTGGAGAAGAGAGACAGCGATGGATACATGCTGATAGGAACGAAGGGTTGAAGGGAGGTAAAGGACCTGGGAAGAGGAATGAGAAGACGGAGAAGAAGAAGGATGATTTTGAGAAGGTCACAAGGTATGACATGGTTGCGAAGAGGATATGGTAAAATCATTCCGGAGCATTTTATGGCGTTTGGGCAAAGTATCATAGCAATATATTTCTTATCATTTATATCAAGCTTGACATGCACTTCTCACTATTATATGCGATCATGATTCAGGAAACAAATGTCCATATGGAAAGGTATCTTTCTAATCCTAGGTATCAAAAGTCCTCTATCCTCGAAGCAATTATAGTATAGCTTCATTCCGAAATCCCATCGCTTGCCAACCCATTCCCTTTTTCCTTTTCCATTCCTTGCCCTTTTATTCCATGTGGCACTTTATGCCATTGTAAGCGTTCACCACGTTATATACTCTATCAATACGCAGTAGTCTATGCGTACTTCTTTCTTCGTCAAATCATGTCGTAGGTTCATTCATCACTTTCCTTTTTTAATATCCTCCCAAACCGAATTTTTCGTCAAGTCATTATCCATTTACTGGATACCGGCAAGCTTGAGCAGGCCGGGGTTGTTGGCCAGAAGGTCAGGCTTGGCCTTGTACAGGTTCTGGACGATTTGCTGGAGAATCTGTCGGGTCTCGGGCTCGAGCTGCTCCTCGGGAGGGCTGAGAACCTTCTCGAAGACGCCGACGAGCTGAGGAGTGAGCTGCTCAACAGTGGGGTTAGACTGCTGGTACAGCTTGAAGATGTTGTCGTAGATAGGAGCGTTCTCCTCATAGTCCTCCTGGAGGGGAAGGACGTTAACGACAGCGGGAAGAGCCTGGGCAACGAAGTCGTTGTTGGGGTTCTTGGTCATCATACGAGAGACAGCACCGGCAACGTTATCGGTCATGCGCATCTCGTTAACAGTCAGGAGAGGCTCAAGCTTCTCCCAGAGAAGGGGGTACATGGGGAAGGTCTTGGCGGTGTCGGTAGAGTTGAGGACAACGAGACCAATGGCGTAAGCAGCGTTGGACTTAGCCAGAGAGTCGGGGTCTGTGAGGCGACGGACAAGAGCCTGACCGAGGGACTCAGTGAAGGGAGTGACAGCCTCGCCAGTGTACTTGGTGATCTCGGCGATGGTGCCAACAGCGGTGGATCGGTGGAGATCCTCGCTGGAGCTGGCAAGTCGGAGAATAGCCTTCTCGAAGATCTTCCAGAGCTCACCGAAGTTGTTGCCGAGAGCAGCAGCGAGACCGACAACAACGTCAAGAGCGGTGTCAATAACGAGCCAGTCGTACTCAGAAGAGCCGGCGTCAACCTCAGGCTCCTCCTCCTCGTCACCAAGATCCTGCTGGCAGGGGTGAGATCGGGTGATGATAAGAGTAACAACTGAGACCATCTCCTGGAGGAGACCATCCTTGGAAGCAAGGAGGGCAGGACCACAGGCCTTGAGGGTAGCAGCGACGTTGCGGTTGATATCGGTAACGACGGAACTATTTGACTGTTAGTAATGATTCAAAACGAAAATGCAAGAAACAAGAAGTAACAGTGCCATGAATCAGAAGTAGATTAGACGTTTTCTCAGCAACCGCAATTTTGCGTCTGAGTGAGCTGGGTATAACGCAAGGTATTCATCCTTTTGGCATGATAAACAGAAAAAAACAAAGGGATTAACTAACCGTTCGCTGTCGTCAGACCAGATGGTCATAGTGGCCTTCTCAAGAGCCTGGGCCATGTTGATGAGCGAGGTAGGGGGAGTGTGCTTGGGGGGAAGACCAGCCTCCCACTTGAAGCCATTGCTCTCCTCCCAGACCTGGAAGACACGGGCGTAGGTGCGCCAGAGGGTAGAGATGGCGGTCTTTCGGCATCCCTCGTATGTGTGCTCGGTGAAGGGAGAAACCTTCTCGATAGTCTGCTCGACGTAGGTCTCGAGGTTGGCGCTGTTGCAAGAGTTGGAGATGACATCACCGAGAACATCGAGAGCAATCTCCTGCTCAAGGGCAACGGCGGTCACAGCACCGAGATCCTCAAGGTCCTCAATATCATCCCAGTCCTCCTCACCACCGGCGGCGATGGTAATATCGTCCTCGTTCTCAGGAGCCTTGACCTTGACACGCTTGCCACCAACGACGATAGCACCGTCGCCAAGCTGGCTGGCATCAACACCAGGGAGCTCGATCTCCTCCTCCTCAAGCTCGAGGGATGAGAAGAGACCCTTGAAGACACCGGGAAGGAAGTGGTCGAACTGCTCGTGGTAGACCTTGGACAGGTTGGACCACAGGATGAAGCTGGTCTCCTTGAGGCGGGGGTTGTCGAGACCGAGAGCCTCCTCACTAGCGGACATGAGGTCCATGACGTAAGGCTGGAAAGCCTCAGAGCCGACGGCCATAGCGATGCGGCCCAAGCTGTCGCAGGTGGAGCTTCGAAGGTCGAGAGACTCCTCGCCCTCCTTGATAGAGACGAACTTTCCAAGAGAGGTCATGACGTCCTTGAAGTAAGGCTCGAAGCTCTTCTCCATGGAAGAAGCGATGGCGCCAATAGCAGAAGCAGCGGCAGCCTTGACGCCGAAGTCCTCGTGATCGAGGAGTCGGACCATGGGACCAATCAGGTTAGGGCCGTACTGGGCCATGATCTTGGTGTCAATGCCGTCACCGAAGGTATCGAGGGCACCGCAAGCGCAGCGGATGATGCTGACGTTCTTCTTATCGGAGGGACCCTGGGAGGCAGCCTCGAGGTTCTTGAGAACGGAAGCGATGATCTGCTCGTGGTGAGAAGACATCTCATCGGCCATCTCCTCAGCGAGGTGGATCAGGCCGACAAGAGAGGCATGTCGGACCTGGGTCTCGTTGTCCTCGAGAAGAGAGATGATGGTAGGGAGAAGAGGGGTGAGCTGGGTGGAGATGAAGTCGGGAGCACCCTCAGCGGCGTTACCGAGAGCGAGCATAGCAGCCATACGGTACTTGGGGTCGTTGTTGGTAGCGAAGTGAGGGAATTGCTCGAGAAGAGGGACAATGGCCTGTCGGGGAGGAAGCTCGTTGGACAGAGTGTCGATGAGGCTGATGGCAGTGCGAGCAGGAGACATGTCCTCCTCATCGTCCTCGGAGTCGAGCTCAGTGACGATGTGCATGGCCTTGACCATAAGCTCAGCAGCCATATCCTTCATGCCCTGGATCTTCATGCGGCGGTAACGGACACACTGGATGAGGAAAGCAAGAGCCTGAGATCGAGCATCCTCCTCGGCGTTGACGTTGCCACCAAGCTCAATCATGAAAGAGAGAAGGTCTCGGAGGTGAAGGGCAAGGAGAGACGAGTCGTAGGCGATGAAGGAGTGGAAGACCTCGAAGACGATCTTGTAGCTCTCCTCATCCTCAGCCTCGACGGTAGCCTTGAGGATGTTGACCAGGCTGGGAACGAAGCCCTGCATGGCCTTGAGGGACTCGGGGTCCTCCTCAGGCTCAACGATCATGAGGATAGCACCAATAGCGCGGACGATGTTGATGCGGACCTCCTTGCTCTGAGGGTCCTCAATGCGGGACTGGAAGAGCTTAAGAAGCTCGTGTGTGTGGTCGGCGAAGTGGGTAGGGTCCTCCTCGAGGATGGCGTAGAGGAGGAATGAACCAACCTCACGGGCAACAACATTGTCGCTGTTGCTGAGAGGGAGGAGGTTCTTGAGGAAGTCCTCACCCTCACCATTCTCCATATCAGAGCTGACAATGCCGGCGATAAGACGGGCGAGAGAGTGGCGGACACCAGCAGAGGACTCCTTGAGAACACCCTCAAGAAGGTGGTTTCGGGCAAGCTGTCGCTGGTCCTGGGGAGTCTTCTCCCAGAACTTGGGGATCAGACGAAGAGCCTGAACCGAGGCGAGCTGTCGAACACCGGCGTCTCCATGGGTGAGGGAGATCTCGACGAGGGCAAGCAGCGACTCGGGTTGTGTGTAGAAGTTCTTCTGGAGCTCGGCGGTAACGGCCTTGACCTGCTCTGTGTTGGCTGAAGAGAAGAAATGTTAGTTTTTTTGATGATTTTGTGTAGCGAGGCAACATTCAACAGCAGAGCAGAGCAGAGCTTGCAGCTATCGATTGTTGACGTAGGAGATAAAAACTTACGAACTTGGCTCCCCTCAAGGAGCTGTGCAAGCTTCCCCTTATCCATGATGCTTTTCTTTGTCGAAGCCTGAACGACAGAGAAAAATAGAAAAAGAGGAAAAAGAAGAAAAGAAAGAACCCGAAGGTTTAATAGTAGTGAAGGGAAGAGAAAGAAAAGAGTCGCGAGAGACCCGCGCCGAAAATTTAAATTATTTGGGGTCCCCTCCCGCTCGAGGTCGAGTCGAAATTAGCAGAGGAAAAAAAAATTCCCATGCCCCGCTTCTAGCACCTGGACGCGCTGGTTGGTAGGCAACGCTTCATGTCCAAGGGTCTGAAAGATAGTGGAACCTCCATTGATGGAGACTCATCATTGCCCCTCGTTTTATGTTTTATTCCACTCTAGCGCGGGGCTTTTTGTGGTCATGTCCTCATGATTTCCTCGAAGGGTTTAATCATATGCTGAATGGAAGCTTTTAATTTGCTTGACCGCCTCTGGTTGGTTAAACAAGTTAATGCGTGTGTTGTTTTGTTTTGTCTTGTTGTCTTGGTCTCATTCATTGCGACTCGACTCGATTTGTTGAAGCCTGATCGTTGCAGGCAGGCATCGCTGAAGATGTTGTCGGATAAATGCAACGTCGACAGCCAAGAACAGACTCTGATCTGTCAGTGTTTGCTGGCACCGGCCGAGATGCCGCACTAGCAAAGGGTGGTGCATGGCAACCATGACAATGGATGGATTGATGGACGACATGGATCCAATGAGTGTTGCCTGATAGGCCCATGATGACGTTGAGTAAGCCGCTTGACACGCGTGCGTTAGGCTGATTGATATGGGACGCTCCAGAACCAGAAGTCTGGGCTGGACTTGGGTTGGCTTTGGCTTCACCACAGCGATCAGATAGAGAGCTGTATGCATCCGAACGGCAAGAAACACCATTGCCTGCTATTGCTGCTATGAAATGCCTGAAGGCAATGTCAAGTACTCGTCAAAGTTGGCGCTGTGCACCACTAACCCAGATCAATGTCTGTCTGTCTGTCTGCAAGTCGCCCAGTCTGTGCTCAGACGGGCTTGATAGCTCCATGTCCAGCTCAGCTTGACACAGCTTAACCGGCGTCTAACGCCGTATCATTTGCCGAATTTGACGGCTACAACCAGGCACCCAGTGGTACTTTGTTACCAGTCCACAACATATTGGTGTGACGCGATCAATCAACGCTCTTCTTGCCAGGTACGCAAATGCGATCATCAACCATGAGAGCATCACAGTCGAGATCCTTATTCTGCTTCAAAAGATCATCAACGCTCACACCGTTCTTATCCGCAATCTTCCAGCACGTATCGCCTTGGTGAACCGAATACGCGACGGTACCTTCTGGGCAGTCCGGGATAGGAATACGCTCTTCCGGCGAAGACTTGCGACCGAGGAACCAGCAGAGGAGAACGAGGGAGAGGATGACGAGCATGAGGAAGTTGAGGAATGGCTTCATCTCGGTAAACCACGACATCTTGGGTCGCTGCTGCTGGCTTGTCATAAGAAAGGTCTCGGTCTCTTGGCCTTCAGGACGAGCTTCGCCGACTTTAGTAAGCTGGCCATATTGATTGCCTGGAGCACTCTCCCAGTAGCTACCGTCGGCATCGCGAAACGTGTAGACCTGAGTGTCAGCATCGTAGCCTACTCTCTGCATTCCGTCAGGGAGACGCTCCTCATCAGTATCGTAACGCGAGAATCGAGACATAATGGTTGATAGGAATAGAAATCGAGATGTAAAACTGTTATAGAATCGATAAAGTGATGAAAGAAAAAGAAAAGGACGAGAGGCAGCCCCCTTTGAAACACGATCAACATGTTATCCTCGCTTGTCTAGGACCGCGTCATGCCTTAGGTAAGCATCTTACGGTCTGAGCGTACCTTACCTTACGGATACAGGCAGATGTTTGCTGAAGCACACGACCAACCAAATCATCAAAAGCAAAATGGACAACAATCTTATGCAAGGGACTCTGTCTGGTAAATAACTAATCAGGCACCCAGTTAATATGTAACTAGCCCGTCTCAAGCATACTCTGAACGTGTTATTATGGTGGCTGGGAGCTTGGTAGCTTAGCTATAGTATGTAGATCCTCGCTACGGAGTATGACAACTGATGTCACCAACGATATTTGATGAGTTCCCTCAAGTCAGCATGTAATTACACAATCTGCATAAATAATCGATCCCTTCTCTTATTCGATTCCAGACTAGTTACGAGGAGTCTGAACCTTGTCAGTTTATCATGAAGGCATCGTCAGTGATCAAAATCACCGATATTGCCCCCACTGCTTTGCTGACAATGTAAGCTGGCAGGCGGATCAAAAAATAACCAGGAGACCAAGAGCCGGGTGACATATATAGCTAAGCACTTATGTCCTAAGATTCTGGGTAAGTTATTCTAATGTTTATGACAGCCGTACCTAATCTTACCTTATTCCCGATTTTTCTATGAGACTATAACCCACCTAGCTGGCTTGATTCAACCTATTTTCTGACCGCATGCAGCCCTAAGGAGAGCTTAACACGAAAATGAACGTGAATTCGAGTCGGTAGGGGTATCAGACCTCCACAAACGTTATACGTGCAACTCAGCTCCACAGTCGCTCTAGAAGATTGGTTGTGTGGGTGATAAGAGCGAAAATGGGCCGGATATTGGGATGTTAGTCTTTAGCCTGTTGACCAAAGTACCTAGTATATTACACCTAGTATAGTGTGCCAACAGAGTCCTATATATACTAGCTAGCAAAGCTGAATTCCCTATCTCTGCGTTCATCTCCTGACATTCCCTTTTGAACTCATCTTATGCACATCTGCAATCATGCGTTTCATTTCAGATGATCGAAAAGTCGACCCAAAGGCTGCTCAGATGCAAGTCTTAGCATTGGGTCTTTCACGATGCGCAACGTCCTCTCTTCAAGCTGCTCTCGAATCCGATGTCATTGGCCTCAGTCCATGTATGCATATGGCTCACATCGCACCACACCCCGACCGAGAACGTATCGTCATAGCAGCACTTGACGAGAGTGATGATGTGAAGAGACAAAAGCTGCTTCACAAGCTCTTTGACGGCTACGCCTCAACAACTGACTTCCCTGGCTGGGCTTTCTCAGCAGACCTCATGGATATGTATCCTGGCGCAGCTGTGATTCTAAACAAGAGAAAATCAAGCCAAGTCTGGTTCAAAAGCATCGGCGATACTCTTCGTTTCTTCGGAACATGGCAATATCTCATCCCCACGTATCTATGGACAACAGACCGACTACACTACCAGATCCACCAATCAACCTACGCTTGGGGCAGACGAAACTTTGGCGGAATTGATTTGTACTCTTCTGAGTTTTACGACGCGTATTATACTTGGGTCAGAAGCGAAGCTGATAAGAGAGGATTGAGAGTGCTGGAGTGGCAGGTTGAGGATGGCTGGAAGCCCATTTGTGACTTTCTTGGAAAAGAGGAGCCCAAAGGAAGAGAGTTTCCAAATCTGAATGATTCAAAGGGCATGAATACTATAAAGACTATTTTGGTTGTGAGAGGATTGGTTTCGTGGGGATTGTTGGCTGGGATGGGATATATGGGTTGGAGGATGGCTGAGAAGTGGTTGTAAAGAAGAGATATGACCGCCACATCCCCATCAATGAGTGGTCACCATCAATGGCTTACAGTAATTGAATTAAGCCAATAATTTGCTAGTGATTGAGCCCCTGTCATAATCGTATCCTCGGTTCGTGTTCATGCCATGGCCCAAGGACGTCAGCATAAGCACCTACTCACGCATAAACTTACAACCTTCAATCTACCAGCCAGTGACAGTTATATGCAACATGACAGACTATCCATCTCTTGAAGTGAACTCACAAGTCACACAAAAAGATGCAACAACATTTACAGCCAATCTCGTTCAGTCCTTCGCAGTCGGAACAGGTAAGCACTTATCCGAAAACATGTCAGCTTTACTAACGATAAGACAGCTTCTCATGGAGGATACATATCGGCCATATTTCTACGAGCAGCAAGTATTTATCTTACAGAGTATGGCCAGCCTGATACATTCGCTGCTCATTGGCATTTCCTAAATGTAACGCGCATTGGTCCAGCTGTGCTTGTCGTTGAAGAAGTTCGAAGAGGGCGTGCCTTATCCATTCTTCATGTCACTCTCTACCAGGAAGAACTCTTATCTGAGAGTCCCTGGATCTCTAACAAGTCCAAAAAGAAGATCGCTGCGTATGTCACCAATACCTTACTCGATGGTGAGCGAGGTCTGAGTCTGCCTACAGACTTTAAGATCTCTGCACCACCTCCTCCAGTGGACTTGGTGAAACTCGCCGCAGATGAAGATTCTAATTGGGAGCGTCTGTTCATGATCATCATGGAACTAGCACCCATGATGCATCACGTCGAGTTCTATAGTCCCAAAGACCAATCTACAACCTCAGCATCGTGGGATCTCTGGCTCCGTATGTCCAACAACGAGCGCTGGAAAACCTGGATGTTAAGCTACATTGCCGACGTCGCGCCCGCTCTTATAATTGAAGGTTTCCGTCCAACAGGTCCAGATGCATCTGTACCAAAGGGAAGGTTTGCGTTCGATAAGATCTGGTGGATGCCGACAGTGTCATTGAGTCTTGACGTCAAGAAGGCATTGCCGAAGGAGGGCGAGGAGTGGTTGAGGATAAGGATGAGTACAAAACTTATCAAGAATGGAAGGTATGATCTCGAAATTATTGTTTTTGATGAGCAAGGAGATATTGTTTCGTTGAGTAATATCGTTGCGTTGATTGTAGATGGAAAGTGGAATTACGAGCGTAAGGAGAAGCTTTAGGGCGGCAGTCGAAGATATTTACATCGAGTCTTGATTATAACTTAACACTTAGCTGCTTCTCAATCTTTCAATGGAGGTCGATCTAGAATCGGAAACACTCAGTTCACGTCGTATTTTGTTTTAATCTTTTAAATTTTAAGCTTCTTCCAATTTACGCTTATTCAGACGTAGATCCAATAGGGCTGCTTGACAGAACCTAATCCAAGTATCTTAGTGCTTCTATCAACCTGAACGAGTACTTTCATGAAATAAAGTACTGTAATCGGACTTTTCGACACAGATCGAACCTAGGAGAAGATCAAAGCGTTTAGAAGAGTCCATGCCATCCAATAACCCTCAATTGGAACCGCTGAGGCTGAGCTGAGATCCAATACATTGGCAATGACTTTTAGCGCCCGCTCCCCGCATCACGAACCGTTCCAGGGCGAGATCCGCTAATATTTGGTAGGGCAATCAGCCGCAACGTCATGCCGTCCGTAGGGTCGTAAGGCTCCATCCAGGGAGGGGACATAAAATTTCCGGTCTAACCTGAGTGTCTTAAAGGTTTCGCTTGAAGAAATGCGAATTCTCGCTGTCTTCTTAAACAAAAGCCGTCTATAAACTCATATCTTTACTTAGATAGCCTCATAGTCTCCTTAATTGAGGCCTGCAATGACCCTTGAAGAGACCGCCCCTAATATTTGCGCTTGCTGCAGCATCCACAAGAATAAGCAACTTGACCCAATGGAGCCCCTAGGTGCATCGTCCCCTGTCCATGTCCATCCCGTCCCCATCCTAAAGATGCGTGACTGAGAAGTTCAAACGAGGCTCTGCTCTCTCTGTGTTTGTGGGCTTTGCCAATTCACTCTCTTTTCAATCTTTCTTCCTTCGTTTTATGTTTGGCAATCATGACGGCGCATTGAGAGACTTACTACGCCGGTCTTGGTTTACAAAGCGATTGCTTTCATGTCGCATTGACCTTTTCTCGTCGCATTCGATTTCCAGCCTCCTCTGCGATTCCAGACAAACCTACCATAAGCGATTGTTCGAGCTGTACCGGTCTCCAGCTCGTGGCGACCTCAGCTAGCCCACTCAGCGTGGCATCCACTGCCTAAGACTAAGACGAACGAACCGGCCGAAACAATATCGAATATTCAACACCATGGCTGAAGCTGACCCCGAAGTCATTGTGGCCGTTGTGGCCCTCATCGTATCTTTGGTTGCTCTGGCAGCTACTTTCATGCAAGTTATGCAACAGTACTACGCCTCTGCAGCAGGATATGCCCAATGTAATGAGAAAGTTATGGGGAAATGGGCCCTTACAAAAACCCGTCGCTTCTCCTGGGATGAGCTCCGTTTTGAGGTCGAGTTTGAAGCTCCCGTCATCTTTCTCTCACCCCCCGACAATGTAAATGGGCCCATTCGTGGATCAGACATATATTTCCTAGATGGGACTCCTCAGAGTCTTGAAAACACATGGTCAGAGCTGGAAATCAACCCTAGAGACGAATATGCGAACAAGACGAGGCGAGAACGTATCCATACTGCCGACAATGAGCGAGCTTCGTGGACCTTGCTTCTCAGTGCTGTACAGCGCATGGAAAATGAATCGGAAAAGTGGCAGAAGATTCAATATGAGGACGCCCATAAGATAAACGGACCTCCCAATGGGCAGACACCACAGCCGGACCTTCCAATGAACCCTCCCAATCTATATGATGCCCATACTTTGACAGTAGCTCTTCAGCGCAAGCGAAAGAGCTGGGATACAATGCCTGCAACGGTTCTCCGACCATACGCGACTACAACGATGTGTCATCTCATTGAGATGTTGGCTGCTCTGGGTATCTACTGGAAAGAATTCGACCGAAAGCGCGATCGCTACCGTGCTGAAGGAAACGGATTCATGGTGCTTGGAGAAAAGGTTGCTGATCTCGGTTTGATGTTCACTTTCAGCATTTATGGAAGGAGTCGTTTCGAGTCCAATCGCGTGATTCCGGTCGATCAGATCAAGGAGCTTTGCTTTGGATATGTGTCAACCATCTACAGCGTGACGTTGGATCAGCGACGTCTGCGGTCCCCTGAAGATGATCCTGAGAACTTGGCTTTTCTTCAGATGGCGACGCGTAGCGAAATTGCACAGACCCTGATCCGGATTGGATGTAATACCAATACTGTTCGTGCGTTCGAGGATGTTGGCAAGCACACATCGCATCTATTCCCAGGTATGCCCATCATACTTATCATGCTTCATAGACGATTCACATACTGACCCATCTAGTTTCATTCGAGATTCTTGGCATGTTAAGCCGTACTGTCCATATCAAGAACACCATGTTCACACATATTCCCAATCCAACCTCGGATCGCTGGGACAAGCAATCAGTATCACTAGTCAAAGTGATGGAGGCCTACGGGGAGCTTCTTAACAATTCACTGACTGATGGTCAACGAGACCAAGGCGTTGTTGGTAGGATCAAAAAACACGTTGAACAAATTTTGGTCTTCAACAAGGATGGAACTGTGACTGAGAAGATGTGTACTCTCAAAGCACTCCACGAAGCTATCGATGATTGCGACCAGATCTTGACGGCCAGAGGACCGAGCGGCACTATCACCCCTTTCGCAGAACAGATGGACAATAATAAGGGACAGGAATCAGAGACCCAGAAGAAGAGAAGAGAGATGGTTCAAGATGTTTTGCGGTCACATATTCAAGAAGTCGTGCGTCTTCTAAATGAATCAGAGGATCGTTCATCAGACACACAATCTTTGCACGCCGACTGGAGTCCTGCAACACCACACACGCGACAGGATGGACAAGGACAACCTAGAGTCACGCCCATTGGGTTTGAGGACATGCACGAGGCCAGCCCCGATGACCGACAACACAAGTTCATGGAAGTTTACTTTCAAGTCATTCGCGAGAAGGTTATCCCTCGTGCGGCACGTTCAACGGATCGTAGAACGAGTCTTGTTGGCCCTCCCGCAGGATTTCATTTCCGTCGCGCAGGCACAGGTCGTACACACGCATCCAGTACGCGCAACATGGAAGCGGCATATTTTCCTCCTCCACCGATGCCCGGTGCTCGCAGCAATGAGAACATCTCACTCGGTCCCTTGGCTAACGGACGGCCATCAATATCCAGCAGACCTGGCAGTGCCGTGAGCGACACTTACTCAACAATAAGTGAGCAGCCCGCACGAAGACTTGAGGCTGCTCTGTATGAACAAGAGGTGTCGCATGATGATGTTTGGTGTACGCTGATATTCCGCATGATATGTTGGTTGATGTTGCATGACTTTAACAAGTTGGATGTACAATTAAGCAAGAGTGAGTTATTGGGAAGTCGAATGCCTGTTTATATATCATGATACATGGGGCCATTGGATATGTATATTTAGAGTGGATAGCGAGATGGTTTAAGGTTGAGATCTCATGATAATGGATCATGGAGTCTTGGGATCATGATCACATTTGACTCACATATAACCTGAATAAAACTTGTACAACCATAAAAAGTAGACACAAATAACCCCTGATTCAACTAAAAACTCACCGTCTGTTTCAATCATGATCCAACATTCCTCTCCATCCCCATCATGATGACCAAGCTCGACAATCGGTGAATCGCCCAACATAAGACCCGATCGGACCACCCCCGCATCGGCCTCCGTCCGGTACAGGAAATCCGGACAACCCGACGGCATTACCCCATTTGGCGAAAGCTGACTAAGAGGAATTCGGAATGCACGTGAGCAGGATTCGGAGTTTGAATTTTCTCTAAAGCCATGGTGGCGAAAGAGTGGGAGGGAGCCGTAGTTGGAAAAGAAGATATAGGGTAAGGAAGATGATTTTAAGATGACAAAGATGGCTTTCGAATAAAGGGATGGGAGGGATATAACCAGGGCGTTAATTGAGGAGTAAGCATAATAGTTGATTTAGATGTAAAGGAGCCAATGATCAAGAATTGTATGTATTCTACCCTGTTGGACTGCTCCCTTGGTTCGTTGTACCTATTGTTATGTCTCCCTTGACGGGAACAACCAAGTAACAACAAAGCATAAATACACGCTTAATAAATTACAATACTACGGAGTAGAGCTGAACACGTTTCTAAAATTAATACAAGTCTCAATGTTCCAGTCTACCGTTAAAATATCCAGGTTACCCCCGCCGTCTTCGGATGGACACAGGCACAGACACATCACGTGAGGTTACAATAAGCACACGGAAGTTATCATGGGCCCTTCGATGTCCAGCCCAAGAAACTGCATGTAGTGACTTGTTGTTACTAGTTCAGTTATTGCGGAACTTGCAAGTCCGGCTCGATTGGATCGTGGGAAACCGGTTGGAATTCGAACAAGGCGTCAGACTTGAGACACAATAATAAACTTTGATGACTAAGGTACAAAGAACACTTAGTGTTAACTGTCTCAGGTCCAGCGCTGTAGTAGGTACTTCGGCTTAAACCGTAATTGTAATGGAGCCAGGTTCTTTCCACTGTTTTACCAAGGCAATCGCTTCGATGGCGTTTCGCTAGATCAAGTCCATGCGCCCAAGTAGCAAGGAAGCAAGCAAGCATGTTCTCAGCTGGTCAATCCTCATCACCAACAGCAACTGAGCAACAACGGCAGATGCTAGGTGCTCATCCATTTCGTGATGAGGTTACAACCTGCATACAACATACAACATGCTGCATGTACCGTTCCATCAATCTCCTTAACAAATCACACTTGATTCGTGCGGAGAGGTACTTTAACTCAGCCGGTGTCATGTTCTTCCCCAATCACTCATCACCCAATCATTTTCCTTGCAGTCTTTGGGAAAGCACGCAGGGCCAACCGACCATATCTATACCATGCCCAATGAGGACTAGCTGTGAAAATGGAGGAATCTACATCCACCTTGGTCCGAGAGCGAGACCAACTCCTCGTCACATCAGCCTGCACCACATCTTCTCACTCACCAAAGCCTCGTCAGCAAACGAAGCCCTTTTTTTCCGAAACAGAAGGGTCAGACAACAGAGTCAGAGACTGAGAATATTTGGTGCAACCGTCTTCTTTTTTGTTCGTTCTGTTGCTCTTACTTATTTTTTGCGACTCTTTCCTTTCATATACTCCTTTTTCACGTCCTATCATCGCCACTCCCTTGTACCTAGCGTGCGCTCCCCTTGCCTTGCCTCGCCTCTTCTCAGTCCAGCCTCAAGGCACACGCACGCGTGCTCTTTCAAGCCTTACAACCCCTTCGTTCCGCCGCCCTGGCTACAAAGTCTCCATCAACCTAGACATATCGTGTTTCCAACGTTCAGCCGTGTCGTGTCGCCCCTGGCTTTGAGGCAAGCCTCTTCTCGAAAGCCCTTCGCGGTCCCCGTTGTCTATATCCGCCCCCTTGTCGACATATACCCAAAGACGACGCTCAAGTCGTGTATCTAGACTCAACAATATTCTCTTTTTGACCGTTTTCAGCGGTGTCCATTCCCCATATCTACATCGTTAACGGTAACGGTTCCGCCAAATGGGTATATGAGACTTCGTGAATACCAAAACAGCACGCTGCCCGAGTCCCTGGCTGGACACATCGACAAACATTTTTCTTCTTCGAGATACCCGATAAGGATCATAACCCTGAAACGGCCGAGGCTGCGAATACTGCCCTAAAAGCAATCAGCACAAGTCTGGTGCTTGTCACGGAGAAACCCAACAATACACAAACACCAAACCATGACACCTTCACCCGCCACAAGTCAAGCTCTCGAGCCTCGTCACTCGAAGCCTTCGCAAACAGTATCTGTTAATATATCTGAGGGACCTCAGAACCGCTCCTCTCGTCGCTTTCAGCTCGAGGTGAGCGAGTGTGTCGAGACTAAGACTGTTACGACTACTACTCGTCTCACCCGAAAGTTCCCTCAGGTTTTTGTTAGAGACCCTGTCCCTCTCGAGAACCTCGACACGAAAGAATACCCTCTAGCTGCGAAGCCTACTCCACCAGAGCTGAGCCAGTTCAAATATAATATGCCAGGTGCACCCGAGACAGATGATGAGGGTGAGGAGGAAATCACAGATAACCAGGTAAGTTTGCACGACATATTGCACCCAAAAATAGCAGCTTGGGAAGTGGCATAATACTGACAATTTATAAAGCAATATAGTAACCGTCGTTCTACCCCCAGACACGTTAAGGCCGAGTCTCCCCAAGAGTCGACACTAGTTAGAATACCCAAGCATCGATCACAATCGCCTTCGGAAGGCTATCCTCGCCGTTCCCGAGCCTCTAGAGCTAGCCCTACAGATTCCCCCGAATCCTCGGCAACTACATCAAACCCTCGACGCGCTGGTCGATCCAACCCACTTACTGCTGTGTCAGACAAACTCCGACGCACTATCGCCCATGGCTCAAATAGACAAGGAGAGCGATCATCCAGAGCCCAATCCGGGTTCCTCGCTACCCCTGATACTTCGGAAGTTGTTGGTGCGGCTGATAGATCAGCTCGTCGACGTTCCTCAAACCATGAACGACATCACTCACCCGAAGCATCTTCATCTGCAGTCAGCCCTCATTACGACGCTGCCAGTCCTGTAGAGAGTGATTCCCACACTGTCTTCAGCAGTAATGTGGCTACCCCACCAATCACTGATGCCGATGCAGAGCCCTTTGCAGATATTGATGGATCCCTGCAACAACCTCTTCGTCCCTTCAACCCAAGGCCCAGTATCGATGTTGTTGCCGCCCAAGATGCTAGTCTTCCTAGTCCCAGACTGTCACCTACTCTGGCAGCTGCTCAACTACACACTACCGATAATGATGACGAAGCTCAGTCTAGCTTTCAGACATCAAACTCAGATCCCTCGCGATGGGTTGACGAATCACAGCTCACAGAAGATGACTCTACTGCTCTTGTTCGAGCTGGCCATTCACAGGACGATTACGCCCTTGCCCGCGCTGATGGCAGCAGTCAAGGTGCTGATACACTCCAAGTCGTCGACACACAGACGCTCCTCGAGGCGTTCGATTCCATGAAGACTGAGATGAAGACATTCATGATGTATCAGTTCCTTCGTCGGTGCCCTCGACCTACTCTCCGTGTTGTGGCCAACGCTGTCAACCCAGCTCTCAAGTGCGATTTCCTCCGACAATTGCCTCTGGAACTTGGTTACTCTGTCTTGTCGCATCTTGACCACCAGGATCTCTGCCGAGCTGCTCAGGTTTCTAAGCATTGGCGAAATATTGTTGACCGCAACGAAACCGGGTGGAAGGAACTATTCGACCGAGATGGTTACACCCTCCCCCCTGGAGAACTTCAAAAGGCCATTATTCAAGGTTGGGGTTGGCAAGATCCTGTTGGGGCAAATGGTTACGAGAAGGATTTGAGCATGCGGAACCGATTGACTTCGACCGAGCATGAGCTTACCAGAACTCTCCGACAAGAGACTGCCTCCAAGTCCCGAGCTTCGAAGCGCAAGCGAGCGCTTAACACTTATTCGGCTGCTGAGCGATCCAAGCGACGTGCTAGTGCACAGGAGGCCGTGACCCGTGAAGAAAGTAAGTCACAGCCCGAGGCTAAGCAACACAAGTCAGAAGGACCACTATCTGCTGCGAATGCCGCTGCTACTACTGTTCCCGACCCTCAGCTTGGACTACCTAGTCTTCGAGAGCTTCATCTCTTCAAGTCGCTTTACCGCCGACATCATATGATCCGTAAAAGCTGGACCAGTGGAGAGGTCAAACCCGGCCACGTCGCGTTTGCAGCTCATCCTCGCCACGTGATAACGTGTCTCCAGTTTGACGAGGACAAGATCATTACCGGCAGTGACGATACTCTCATCCACATCTACGATACCAAGACAGGCAAGCTTCGTAAGAAGCTTGAAGGTCATGAGGGTGGTGTCTGGGCATTACAGTACGAGGGCAATATGCTGGTGTCTGGATCAACCGATCGATCAGTTCGCGTGTGGGACATTGAGCGCGGCCTTTGCCAGCAGGTATTCTACGGACATACTAGTACCGTCCGTTGCCTGCAGATCTTGATGCCTACTGAGACTGGCCGAGATTCTGGTGGACAAGCCATTATGCAACCCGAGAAGCCTCTCATAATTACCGGTTCCCGAGATAGTCAGCTTAGGGTCTGGCGACTCCCCGAGGTTGGCTCCCGTAGGTATATCCAGACAGGCCCGCCAGCCCACGAATCCGACTGCCCTTACTTTATCCGCGTGCTGGCTGGACACACCCACTCAGTCCGCGCCATTTCAGCCCACGGCGATACCCTCGTAAGCGGATCTTACGATAGTACCGTCCGAGTCTGGCGCATCAGCACTGGCGAAGCACTTCATGTGCTCCACGGCCACTCGCAAAAGGTATACTCAGTCGTTCTTGACCACGAGCGTAACCGGTGCATCTCGGGTTCGATGGACTCGCTGGTCAAGATTTGGGATCTCGCTACAGGAGCGTGTCTTTACACTCTCGAGGGGCACAGCCTGCTCGTCGGTTTGTTGGACCTTCGCGATGAGCGACTGGTGTCAGCAGCAGCAGATTCAACCCTTCGCATTTGGGATCCGGAAAATGGTAAATGCCGTAATACGCTTATGGCGCATACTGGAGCTATTACCTGTTTCCAGCACGACGGTCGCAAAGTTATCAGCGGCAGTGAGAAGACAGTCAAGATGTGGGATGTCCGAACTGGTGAATGCGTTCAAGACTTGCTCAGCGATCTCAGTGGAGTTTGGCAAGTCAAGTTTGATGAACGACGATGCGTGGCTGCCGTCCAGCGAGACTCATTGACTTATGTCGAGGTATGTTTTTAGGTTAAATAACAGAGAGGAGTCGTAACTAACTTTGACACAGATTCTCGACTTTGGAGCTGTCCGAGATGGCAAGCCACCAGAGGAACTTGGAAAGCGAATCCTTCTTAACGAGCCTGAGGTCCGAGCCATGATCGAGGAAGAAGCTTAAAACATCCATGACGTTACGGCGGATGATGGAAGACATATACCTTATGCTTTATAGGTTTTATACTTAATGGGGTGGTCTTTTTATGGGCAACTGATGAACCCTGGCGTTCAGGTGTCGTACATTAACGCATAAACAACACACATATTTACGAAGTACCTGCATGAACATGGTGGAACGGCGTTTATTGCTATTGTGGATGGGATCGAATCATATACCTATTGTTTTTATTCAGAAGTTGATACATGTTATTGCCGCTCAGCTCAGCTCAGCAGATGGACAGAGGTGTACCTCATTACGCGCCTTGAGATGAGCCAATACATAAACAAAAGCCATGTTAGGGGGTTCGGCATTGCGATTAAGGGTCAATAAATTTGGGTCATTCTTCGATTGTAGCTGATATGTGTGAATATGCCTGATCTGTTCCGTTTTTGTGCGGTCATGTTCCGCTCTGCTGTTGGTCTTGTTCATTGACGGATACCTAAACCTATAGATAAGCTTGGGCAAGATGTAGGTATTTATTATCGAGGCGCGTGACCAATTTGAGGCCCGAGGAATGAGGATCCAAGGATTTATATTGGGTCAAGTCTGCCTTGTGGGCTGCGGAGAGAGAGGGTCAGCAAAAAGATGAGATACAGTCTGTACCCCAGGATCAAGAGCCAAAGAAGTTGTTGAAACTTAAATATGGACTGCCGTATTAATTATTGTTTTGCATTTTAATGTTATTCCCATATTATCAAGTTTGGAAATAAGCTTGTTCTTTGAGCCCCTGGCGTTGATGTCTTGATTGCCAAGTCCCGATCATCCCGAGCTGGAAAGCAGGGAATGGATGAGCTTACATGCTGATCCATGCTATGTGGGCTACAATTAAAAAGCGCACACTGAGGAATAACCGATGCTTTCAACATGTTACTTAACGATGGAGTGGGATATACAGACTTCAAATACCGCATCCGGAGAGTTATGGAGATCAAGTAGTAATTTGTTAAAGAGATATGCAAGCTAAAGCTTAGCAAGCGTGATCTGCCATAAGCAATTGCCTCGATCGGTCATATCATCTTACGGAGTGTGTCTGGATTTTATTGTAATCCACTTACCCTCACCTCACGCGGGGAGGGTATTTAGGCAAACAAGGCCCCTCATAAATGCTTGGCTTTGTGCTACTTTCTTGGTATCATGGCTTGGTTAAAGGATTTTGTTGGTAAAGTGGGGGAGGAGTATAAGAAGCAGATGCAGTTGCAGCAGCAGCAGCAACAACAACAGCAACAGAGACAAAGAGAGTCGGGATATTATGGACAAGGAACAAGTCAAGGGTACCACCAGCAGGGAGGATTACCTTCAGGATGGCAGCAACAGCAGTATCAGGCTGGTCAGCAGCCTCAGAATCAACAATATCAGCCTCATCAGACACAACAGTACCAATCTCAACAGCAGCAGCAATATCAACCTCCACCATCACCGTATCGCCCCGTAAGCACTCAACCCAGTCCAACACCCTCACAACCGCAAACCACACTCCCAAAGGCACAGACTTATCCTCAAACTCAACCAAAGTACCAAGCTAAAGCTCACACCCAACAACTCGAAGCTCAATGGCGCGAAGCAGAAAGACTCGCAGCGCAGTTCAAGGCAGAATATGAAGCACAAATGAAGAAAGCAGAACAAGATCTCGCCAAGATGCGAATCGACCATGAAAACCAGACTCAAGAGTTTGAGAAGTTGAGGGCTGAAGAGGCGAGGAACTGTCAGCTTGCTGAAGAAGAAGTTATCAAAGAGCAGCAGAGGTTATTTGATGAGATTAAACGACAAAGAGAGAACGACGAGAGACCGCCGTTACCCCCGAGGATCAACACGGATGCTGAGGTTGCGCCGCCTTTACCGAGAAGACCTGTTTCAACGGCGAGTGTGAACTCTGCATCTCAACGACCGACGTCGTATTATGCGCCTCCTCCAGCTCAAAATGCGTATCTTTCACCCCAGAGTCAGAACCAAATGCCATCAAGTCCTTCTCAAGGTTATATACCACCTCCTCCACCTGGAACTCCTCCTGTACAGGCTACGAGCCCGAGTCAAGCACAACTAGGAGGGTATCTGTCGCCTACTTCTGTGTCTCCTGGACAGGCTGCTCATCAAGCGCCTCATTATCCTCCGCCTCCTTCGAGTCCGCGGGTTCAACAGCAGCCGCCTCCTATGCAGAGTACGAGCCAAGGACAGCAGTCTAGTGGATATATGCCTCCTACCTCTGCATCTCCTGGACAGTATTCACAGCAAGTGAATTACAATCATCCTCCTCCGTCAAGTCCACAACCACAGTATCCTTCACCGAGGGTTCAAGAGCAGACAAGTCAACAGAACTCGTATTATGCACCAGCTGCGTCAAATCCTTCATCCCAACATAAAACTTATCATCACCCTCCGCCTCCACCGAGCCCACAACCACAGCAGCCATCACCAAGAGTTCAAGAGCCAGCGAATGTACAGGAGTCATATGAGCCACCGGCTTTAGCAAATCCCGAACCTCAACACAAGACTTATCAACATCCCCCGCCTCCACCGAGCTCACAACCACAGCAGCCACCACAAAGAGCTCAGGAGCCAGCAAATCAGCAGGACTCATATTACTCAACAGCGCCAGCAAGTCCTCAATATCAGCATAAGACTTATCAACATCCTCCGCCACCGCCAAAACAGCAGACACAACAGTCTCGGCCAAGGGTTCAGGAGCCAGCAATTTCGCATCAAAGCTCATATCCCGCACCGGCTCTAGCAGAACCTCAACCACAGCAACCAAGAACTTCATACCAGTCACCACCTCCCGTTCAAAACCCACCTCAAGAACAACCCACCCAGCAAAAACCCAAGGCCTCACCAAAACCTCCACGTATAAGAACACCAGAGCCAGCAAAGATCCATCCTTGCGGCGTAAAAGTAGGACTAGAATGTTCAGCCGCACTAACATCTTTTCCTCAACACTGGTTCTTCCACGCCGCAGTTCCAGAATTTGTCATCTGCGCTGCCTGCTATGTGGATTATATCTACGATACCAAGTTCCGCGACTCGTTCCGCAAGATATTCTATGATGATGGCCACAAGCGCAGATGTCGGTTCAATACCACGCGTGCTAAGGATACACTGCTCCCCGAGGCTGTTGAATCTGGTAGTCTCGATGAGCTTGTTGAGTTCATGAGAAGGAGAATGACTATCAAAGACTGCAGAGAACAGAATAGTACAGAGGGAGAGTTGTGGTATAAAGCAGCCGAAATTCCCAACGGGACAATTTGTGAGGCTTGTTTTGAAGATGGCCTCATTACCTCGTCTTTCGCAAAGCACTATCAACTTTTACCATATGAAGGTAGCGCTTACTGCGATTTGAGCGTGTGGTTTCTCAAGCGCAAGTTCATGGACTACGCCAAAGAAAACAAATGGGCCGAGTTTTGTCAGGAAACCAACCAGCGTGTTCAACTTCCAGGATGTCCAAAGATCAACAACATCAATGCTAATGAGCGCATGTGGTATAAACCCAAGAATGGACCGCCCGATCTACAAGCGTGCGCGGCATGTTACCACGATTACTACTTTGCTTCAGAGGACCAAGATAAATGGGAGCGAGTTAACGGAGGGGACTTTGAGACGAAGTGTAGTCTTGGGCAGATGAATCATGCTGTCCCTATGCATCAAGCTTTGAATGATGAGGATAGAAGCCTCTTCTGGAATGCGGCGTGGGAGATGTCCAAGTATCCGTTTTGTAACAAGACCGGTACAGAGGGCGGTGATTGGTATACAACTGTCAACGATCCTTCGGCCTGGGGAATATGCGCAGCATGTTATGAAGGCATCATCAAGCCCATTGGAGGATCGAGGTGGTTCATGAAAGACATGACCACGAAGAAAGATCAATTGTATCTCTGCGGTTTCAATTTCGGCCACCCACGAGTTTTCGGCGCCTTCGAGGCATACATCAATGCACGCAACTGGGGAGAGAGCAGAATTCTTCTCGACTGGGCTGCAGAATGGGGTGGTGTCCCGCAATGTCCAGGGAAGAACTTCCGTAAGAATAGTCGATGGTGGGGATGGGGAGTGATGGCAATATGTGAAGATTGTTACAGCTCTTTTGCAAAGGGTACATCATTGGAACCCAAGTTTGTGCTCACAGGAGAGAGAGAGCCCGAACACGAGCGCATGTGCGACTTATACTCACCACGAATGCGAGGACTCTACACAGAAGCTTGCAGGACGGGAGATCTCCAAGGATTCTTAGCCATCGCAGAGCAACGACACGTTGTTTATACAGAAACCATCCCGCTATGTGAACAGATCCTCAATCAAGCAAAGATAGCATCTATGCAGGCGCAGATGCTGGGTCAACAAGGCACGTTATATAAGAGCTTGGGCTGGAGTCAAGATGCTACGATGGGACATAGTTATACGGTTGGGAACTCTTATGCTGGGTATGGACATGCGAATCATTGGGTTGCGCAGGGTTATGCTTATGATAGACAAGCGAGGGAGGCATCGGCGGAGATTATGGGTGGAGGGCCACTTATGAGGATAAAGATGCTTGAGGCGAGATGGAAAGAGGTTGAGTAGCCAACATCAGAACAAACTTGAGTCCATAACTTTTCCTCTTTAACGTACATAAACAACTTGATAACTCATCTTTTTAAACGCCTAAAATACCAATTCCCATACATCCAACGTCGAAGTCCCCATCTTCAATCCCATCCACGACGCCGCCTTTCCAAGAATCAAGTACTTCCCATCCCAACTAAACGACGCCGCAGTCACAAACCCACTCTGAAACTTGATCGTATACAGAACTCGTCCAGAATACAAATCACTCACATCCACTCCATCGTCTGTTCTGCAGCACAAAAAGCGACAGTCGGCAGATACAGCGATAGGCCAACCTTCGCGCGTTCTTCGCCCGCTGAGGCTGTATGACTCGAGGGCTGCGGTGCTGTGATTCCAGTGAAACACGGTATCGCCCCATAGCGAAACAATTACTTCTCCGTCAGGCGATGTGCCAAGGAAGATGGGTTTCTTCCATGTATCGGTTTCGAGTTTGGCGATTGATACGCGTGTTTCGACATTCGTGATGCGAATTGTTCCGTCGCGAGATTGTGTGATGAGAAGCTTGCTGTCAGGTGTAAAGACAGCATGTGTGACCTCGTCTAAGTGACAAGGAATGACAACGCTCGCCTTGTTGACGTTGGCACTGCAGTCCATGAGTCCAACACGACCTCGCGTACTCCCCACTGCAAGCCAATTACCATCATGTGAGAACGCAAGCGGCTTTCCACCAGGCCACTTGCAAACGGGTACTTTTCGTCCATTGATATAATCACCAAGATAAACAACCGGTTTCTTAAAGTTAATACCATCGTGACTCGCCGCGTTAAGACCCTTGCCATCTTCCTCGCTAAGATACGCCCACTGCCGACCGTTTCGCGAAAAGATCATGTTAACGCCATGTTGGTTCTGTAGACAAGAAACTTGGTTGGCGCTCGTGTCGTAAAAGCGCGTAGGAGACTCGAGTGTCGATATGGCGATTGTCGGGGCGTTGTGACGCAAGACATAAGCTGTCTCGACGACTTCGTGATTGGAGAGTTCTTTCTTGGCGAGGTGACGGAGGGAGATGCGGAGAGGTGTTTGAGAGGTTATGCCTATGGCGTTGTAATCTGGGATTGGGGGCTCATTTGTCTCTGAGTGAGGAGATGATGCGATTGTTCTAAAATGTCAATACTTGTACTAAGAGATATAAAGTAGAGGAGCCTTACTCTGGGTTGGCGATGCTGCTATTGCTGTTGTCTCGCGTGTCCATGTCATCAGGTGGTGGTGGCGGAGCAGCAGAAGAGCTTTCTGAGATAAAGTCCTGAGTAGCCTCGATAAATTCCGTGATGATGGACCGTTGACTCTCAACGCGGGGATCTTCGCTATCGGATTCTTGGAGGAACCTTGTGCGAATAGTTGAGGCTTCTTGTAAGATCTGAGAGCTGCTATAACCAGGAAGTTCTCTCTCACCATCATGAGGTTGAGAATTGATAGCTCTACCACAATGTCAGCAGGTAAATCACGAGAGGTCATGGAAACTCACAGTAACACAGAATCCAGTCCTAAACTCATCGCACTTCTCAAACCCTCAAGCAACTTTGCAAAGGGAGATAATCTCTCGGCCGTATGCTCCAACCACGGCTGTGTTCTCTCCTCATCCGTCCTTCCCGTGTCCAACGCATCATCCGCCTCCTCCAATAACTCTCCAGCCTCACTAACAACCCCCTTAAGCGCCTCATCCAATCTCTTCGGCAGTGGCGCACTACCAGACTCTAGAGCCTGAGCATTATGGTGCAGCAGCCTCGCGACCATCTGCAGCTCCGCGAGCTCCCGCGAAAGCGAGGCCAGGTCCAGCCGTGCCTGGGGATAGTACGTCACGAAGCTGCGCAGACCGTCAACTACATGAGTCGTTGAGGTCTGCAGTGCGGTGCAGAGAGAGGATAGTGAGGACATGGTTGGTTGTGATGATGTGAGAGGTCCGAGTACAATTGCCGTTACAGTGAATGTGAATGTGAACGCCGATGAGGGATAATTTGGTGGAGACTACAGAGATCCGGGATTGACGCGGGGAGTAGATTTTTTGCTTTTTTTAAAGGCTGATCATTAAAAGATTATATCTCATAGTCTCAATTGACAATGAGTATGAGGCTTAGATAATTAGTGAGAGGACGGACATGACATGACATGAGATTTGTCGTGACGAGACACGGCGATCTCTGGGCTAAGGAAGATCCGCGGCCGATTAGTTTGATGGTGTGATTGATTGACGAGGCAGGGATTGGTATTGATATTAGCATCTAAATGTTAATGCTGATTCTATGTTATAGGGTATGGATGATATATATCTTAAGTTAAACATCCCATTCTCGCTGCTTCTGTTACTGTTGCTGTTACAAGCGAATACTCAAAACATTGAGCTTCATGACTCGGTTCAAGTCGGAACTGATCATTTCTGAGTGCAACCTACGTATTGCCAAGCACTAAACTCAAGTTGCGGGGTGAAATCTTGGGGACCCCGAGCCGAGCGAGTATCGGACCATCGGACGGGAGATACTGACGTTGACAGTATGAAGTCAGTATAGCCATAAGCAGGGACTATTGACCGAATGATACAGTAACAGTAACAATAAAGCCCAAAAGACGGCACAACAAGTGGAGAACATCAGTAATTAAATATCACGTCTTGAGGCCCTCAACCGGTTCTTGTTTTGTCTTCTCAGGTTGGTCTAGGGTGAGCCAAGGCCGCCGATCAGTCCCATCGGAAGAGCAGGATCTGCCACGGGAGTGTTTACGCTACTAAGTGATTGTGATTGCTTTTTTCCCGCATTCAAAACGGTGCTAGTCTGGGAGTCTGCCACATGGCATCGTCTGCTTGAATCCGGGACCATAGTTTGATTGTGCTCAGCGACCCATGCCATGCCATGTATGTTGTGTGTGATTTGGGCAGAGACTGGATCGATCTGGTGATTGAGCGATTAATTCAATAAAGCTGAATAGAGAAAAACTGCTTTGCCACAGCTTATGTGGCCAGACGCGTTGATGTGAAAGATATAGACGAATAGAGTCTTGTGTAAGCATCTGACTTTCTCGAGACTATGACAATGCCAGCTGAAAGAGGGGGAATAAGCTTCAGCCACAGAAGTCGTTGGTCTATGTATCTTGTGGCGCAGCATTGGGCTTGACCTTCACTTCCATGTTAATGCCTCCATTGTAAACGTGACCAACACAAAGAGGGAATATCCTGGCAGAGTCCCTACACCGGCGCGCGGGAATGGGATCGACAGGACAGGTTGGTCCTGTCCTCTCGTCTCATACGGAACGGAACACATCCCCGCGTTTCCCTCAAATCTCGCCAGCCATCTTCTTTTCTTCCATGTACAGTACATTAACTACGTAGTATGTACTACGTAGTTCCCTAACTGTCGGTATCATCGCCCTGTCGTAATTTGATAGGGTCACAGGCAAACCACATGTGCGATGCGAATTGGCGCGGTGCAGTCGAAGCGCTGACCCCCTAAGCGGGCCTCGATAGAAGGAGGGATTAGGGAAAAAACAAGGATGTGCCCTGTTTGGGTTCTTAGTTCTAATGCACAGGCGCCTGACGAAGGAAGTGGGCTTAATTGGCGCCAATCGGCAGAGACTCCTGGTGTTTTAGTGGTGAGACGATATGGGCGTCAACTCAGGTGAAGGGGAGTATCAGAGAATCGGGGGGACTGTAATTTAGGATACAGTGTTGGAGATTCAGGTTGATGATATTGAAGATATCTGATGGGATGATAGTAAAATCATAAGGGTCATAGGGTCTCTTGACCGGTCAGGCCCATCTCATCTCTATTCTCCATAGATATCTGCAAACTGCAATCTGCAATGCGATGCGGGATCCAACTGTAGGACGACCTTCATCATCGTGCAGCTTGTCACATTCTGGGTCTATTCGCTTACAGCAATTGAGCTACTGTACCTGAGAATCGATATTAGCCAGTCAGTCTGTAGTAAATCATTTAACTGCCCAACCCATCCCTTCC
Source organism: Fusarium anguioides (assembly GCA_012977745.1). Lineage (NCBI taxonomy): Eukaryota > Fungi > Ascomycota > Sordariomycetes > Hypocreales > Nectriaceae > Fusarium > Fusarium anguioides. The sequence continues at coordinate 16,913 of JAALXK010000244.1, read as the reverse complement.
AATCCATGATTTGTCGCCTTGGGACAAACTCAAATCTATGTATGGGTTTGGATTGAATTGAACTGAGCTGCTGCACATTACATACGCTTCTGCATGTACATCTGCCCACGGGAAATATTATTAGCTATTCTTTAAACCTCCTTTATCAACCCCCTTTTTCCCATTCTCTTTTTCTCTCTCTTCTTTTTCCATTTCTTCTCCATACGTACGTACGTACCAAATCTGGGATTCCCCTGCCCATACTCCCGGTTTTTCCTCACCGACAAATCCACCGCCTCCCAACTTAGCTTATTCACCTATTTTCCCCTCCAGCTCCCTCTCAGACCCTTTTTTTTTTGCTCGTCAAGTGGACTGTGGAACCAAGCTCTATGTTCCCCGGCGCCACCGCCTAAAAACCAACAGTCTCCATATTGAGCCACAGCGAGCTTAGTCCCCTGGAGGCCGCTGTATCGTGAGCTTCTGGGCTACCTCTTTCAGTGAAACCGGTAAAAAGACAGGGACAAGAACCTGACCGACCGACCTCTTATTTTTTTCTTCTGTGTTCCCCGCCCAAGCCCACTCCTCTGACCTCGTTATTCCTCCTCTCTCAAACTCCCCCCCACTGCGGATCAAATCTCAGCTCATCCATTCCCACCGCGGGATTCGGGAAAGCGTGAATCATCATTTATTCCATTGCGTTTCCTTTCTTCTTCCTTGAAAGGGGATCCTAGTCAAGGATCTGATCGCATCGCATCGCATCCCTTCAAAAGCACGAGACACACGACAAGACAAGGCAAGGCTGGGCCAGGTATTGAGCCAAGCTTACTTAAGTTTGTTCGTTGCGGTCTGAGTCGTCGCATAAACCATCTTCATCGTTCACGCCCGACATTCTTAGTTCTCCTTATACTGTCCTGTTCCTGTCTCTCATCTGTCTTACAACAAATCAGACAGAGACATTCCAGCAGACAAATAGAGAGAGCTGGCCTCCTCCCTTTGACATTCAAATCACCAGCGCATCCTCAGTTCTTGCTCTTATCTCAGTCACTTGCGACTTAGAGCAGAACTATCCTACACACACCACAACCGCCCATCATGGCTCTCGAACAGACAATCACCATTGTTAACAACTCTGGAAAGATCATCAAGACCGTCAGTCATCCCTTTGCGCTTGCGCTTGCGCTACCGCTTTCGCATCCCAACTTTGGCTAACACTTCACAGGGCAAGCAGCTCTTCTCCATCTTCAAGGAAGCTCAGGGCACCTACAAGGACAAGAAGGCCGAGATCAGAGCTCAGCAAGGCTTCCAGCGATCTCAATCATATGACGCTCAAGCCCATCCTCCCCCTCAACAACAACAACCTCTATACATCGACGATGACCGCTCCCGTTATTATCCCCCAAGCGCCCGTGACCAGCGCAGCGAAGCTGGCTCACAACGCAGTCGCCGATCGCGAAGCGTCCATTCGCGCCACCCCCGAGAGGACTTTGCCAACCGCCGAGCCCTGACTCTGGACAACCTTGAGCGACACACCGAGATTTCTGCCACAGCTCCCAGCAAAGCTCCCACCCAGGTTTACAAGGAGATCCCTATGGAACTCGCCATGCCCCAACGCAGCATGGCTCCCTCTGCCTACGGCGCTGGCCAGATGGTCCCCCGAAACCGATCGACCGGAGAACTAGTACAGATGAAGCCGCGCAAGGAAATCGACATGGACCTCGCCTACGGAAGCTGCCCTCCCGATCTCAAGGACCGTACCGATCTGGACCCGCAATATGTCGATGAGAGACAGGCCATGGGCCTTGTTCACCGTGTCGAGGGTCTTTTAACCGAAGCCAAATGTGTCCACCATTCGGCTACACATACTATGGCCGAGCTTCAGAAGAACCCCGACCACGCGGCGGCCGTAGCGCTCTCGCTTGCTGAGTTGTCAAAGATTGTCAAGAAGACATCGCCCGCTTTTCTGGGTCTTCTCAAGAGTGGATCGCCAGCTGTCTTTTCTCTCCTATCGTCCCCGCAATTTTTGATTGGCACGAGTCTCGCTGCTGGTGTCACTGTTATCGTCTTTGGAGGATGGAAGATCTTCCAGCGAATGAAGGAGGAGAAGGCGGCACGTGAAGCCTTGGCATACGAGGGTGTTCCTATGGACCGACCTGCACCTATGCGAACTCAAAGCGAGTATTCTGCCGAGTATGGTCCCGGTGTTGACGAGGCTCTCATCCTTGATGATGACTTGAGTTCAATTGAGACCTGGATGAGAGGCATTGAGCCATATGGAGAGGGTGAGAGTGTTGATATGGAACTTATCACACCCACGGCCGATAGAGAAACGAGGAGCCGCTATGGAGGAGATGATTTCGACACAAAGTCCCGCCGAAGCACAAGAACAAGCAAGACACACGAGAGCTCCCGAAGTCATAAGACTCACAGAACAGACGACAGCCGCCGCAGCCATCGTAGCCACAGAAGTCGCCGCGATGATGACGAGAGAAGCAGCCGCGACACTGAGAGCATCGCCGATAGTGAGCGAAGCCATCGCTCATCAAGAAGTAAGCGTTCCGAGAGGACCGAGACAAGGTCCATCGCCAGTAGTCGACGAGACGATGAATCACAAGTCACTGTACGACCCAAGGTCAACCGAAACAACAGCAACATGCTCAAAGCCCTCTTCAAGAACAAGGAGAAGAAGGAGCGCTCACTCGTCATGGCTTAAGCATAACGAGATCGTGGGACTTAATACCATGTGTTCACAATTGTTTATTTTTCATTATTTTTTTGCATATCAACCTGGCGCAATATTAAAGACCGGTGGATGATGATATCTACGGTAGACGAGACAAAGACTACGGATTTCTTTCAAAGTTCAGATCATGCATGGATGGGCGAAGAAGAATGCCCTTCCCACCAGCGATTTATTCCCCTTCGTTTTTTACTTTTTTTCCTTTTATGAATACTATGAAAGATGCTCTTGCACACGCTTGAGTTTGGTGGAAGGACATTATTGCATGACGCACGGAAGACAGATGACGGAGCTGTTTGCATTTAGTCGGGATTTGGGGGTTTTTGCAGGGTTATCTAGTGATTATTTTTATTTTTTCTTTTTGACATAAGCCTGTATGGGTTTTGTATATCAATACATGAGAAGGTGATACTTCTCTTTTGGATTGTCATGTCATACATATTGTGTGCCTCTGCCGTGAGCTTGTGCCGTGATATTTGGGCGGGGAGCTGTGAATTATGATGAGTTGTCGTGTGAGTGAGTCATCACGCAAATGTCGGTTAGCTGCCTGCACATGCAATGTACATAGGGCTTTGGTCACGATGGATGAGACATGGTGTTGGCCATTTGCTCGTCTAATATTCTCTGACGCAACATTGCAGCTTGCTCTAGCGTGTGTGCAAGCTACCGGATTGAAGACATGACGATATCAACAGACGTGTTTGACCAAGCACCAAATGTGCATATTCAAAGTATACAGCTTGTTCTATGCTTGCGAGTAACTTTGAGAAGGCGTCTGACTCAACGAGGGATTTATTTGTTTAACCAGAAAGTTTGGCGATAAATTTGACCTTCTCCCAATTGTTATGATTGATGATGTGCAGTTTGGTGTTATCCCTACATTTGGCTTTGCTTGTGCTGGATGCAGCAATATGCCGGTAGTATTGTAAGCTTGCCTCGGGTTTGCTACTCGATGCATCGGAATTTCCCTGACTATTCGGAAAAGGAAGTCAGGTTTGTATGAAATGTCTTGCTTGATGTATCCTTTTGCTATTGTCAGGATTGCGATGACGATGAGCCTTTGCTCTTGTATTTGGGTCGTCAAAAACTACGAGATACGGCATTCACGAAGTTCATGGTTTCATGTACGTTGATACTTGAGTTGAGAGATGTTTCTTGCTAGGATTGGTAGTTTGGCATACGATAACATTGAAGATAGCTACATTCCGAGCTGGGTGAGGAGCTGATTAATGGCCACGGAAAAAGTATAAATACTTCCCTCCCCCCTTCCTTTCTCTCCCTTCTTCTCCATTATAACATCATCACCATCTATGTTATATATGCGTCTGAAGCCAAGCATCACCGGCATCATCAACATCATCATCAGCATTGCCATCCTATATACTGACAGTGTAATCAAGTCGGACACAACCAACGCATATAGGGGTGCTTGGAGCAAGTCTGCTTCACTAGAGGTACTTGAAACCATTTCCTTCTATAGGACACAATATTGACCTGTCGCCAGAGCAAGTCCCGGGAACGGGGCTATAACACTCCCCTGGCTCCAACAGAACAGCTTTCTATATATAAGATCTTGTGCCAATACGAAACAAGAACAACCTGGATCGTCTATTCCAAGGTCTGTCTAGTTTACTGCTGCAAGAAAAAAAATATTCGTCCATCGCTTTGTGGAGCTAGTTGTAGAGTTAGTCCCGTAAGTCTTTCCTTAGGTATCTTCAATTCTGTACAGATACTGACGTGATGACATACAAGGTCCCATCGCTCAGAGACCAAATGACTCCTGTTATAGGAGATTATTCCCTCGGCATGCGAGTCAAGTCTGAACTTTACTGTAGAGCCCCAAGGAAGCATCGAGTCTATAAAGGTACCTTCTTCCCACATATTATATACCCTCGACCTCTGGCACCGCTCTCGATTGATGGTCTCCTCTTCTAACATCAACGAAGATTCCTGCCGACAGGTACTCAAAAGCAAGCTGTTCACCAGCACCGGTACCGATCCGCTGTCTTGGACGAAGTTGGAGGAGTGGTTGCTTATTTAGAGGACATAAGCACAACAGTTCTTTCGATGATGGATACGGCTATGTCTCACCAATTGAACTTGTCTTCGAAGACATCAAAGCGTTTTCGAAAGACTCGATTGTAGAGATGCGCATCGACAGCTGGTCCTCGCATCGGCACATGCTTTCTTCCACTTCCTCACAGTACTACTCGGCAGACTGAGTCCGGGCTGACGCTGCTGTTCGCACTAAAAGTTCGAGGCCCGGAACAGGCCTGAGACAGAATCAGACAGCGACGATTCCCCCGAAGGCGAACCTGAAAGTGAAGACCAGAGACCCAGAATGCCGTCTGGGCCTCTTACCTCAGAAACGACCCAGCACTTCCTTGGAAAGCTCTTGGCCCTAAAGTACAAAAGCGTAAGCTGGACCCATTGGATGAATATCTAAAGAAACCTCCTACCTACGAGGTCCTTTATATTATCAAGTCATATTGGCAAGGGACATCGAGAATTGTGGACCCTGTCGAGGTGAAGATTGTTATCTGCGACTTGATCGTCTACTGGCAGCAATGTTTCGCAACTTGAACAGATTTGCCTTGATCGATATCTACGCAATACCTCGAGCCTATGACTGTCTTTGAACGGAGGAAAGAGGCAGAGACCAACACGATGCAGACATGAATGCATCCGGTCTGACGTTTGTGCAGTTCCAGTGCAGCCAGAAGAAATATACGCCGATGGCTCTATGGAACAATGGTGATAGCACCGCCAGAGGATAAATCTACTCGACCACAATCAAGGCAAGACCTTTTACTGCCGGCCCTCCGTGGGATCTAGTCAACAGACGTGGCGAAAAGGCGGATTCGAATTTGCAGTCAGTCTCCCTAAAAGAACGGAGCTTCTCAACGGAAAATCTGGCATGTGGAAAGTGGCAGTCTTTGCGGCATCATTTTCTCGCTTGAAGACCCTCAGTACCCCTGCATCAAACCATGGGAGGTTATTGAACACATGAATCTATATGTAAGGCGCCCTTTGCAATCCTCGAGAAACACTCGGAATATCACAAGATCGTCAAGCCATTCTTTTATATATTAGACCTGGCCACGCCCCAGAAACTACTAAGGATATGCCAGAATGGGCCGTCATGTCGAGTCATTTGAGGAGATGGAAGAGATCCGCTCCGCCTTGAAGAACTGGCAATAAGTGATCTCGCGACTGGACCCGAGACCACCTGACCTCGACATGTCACTCTCGGCGGTTGGAAAATAGAGGCTGAGGAGGACGAATCGACGCCGGATAAGTCCCAAGACGAAGTAAGGCCCGCGTGGATTGTTACAGAGAACCAGCTCTGCGGTGACGCTCATGTTCGCTATCCACCAAAGCCATCACTCTTCGAGCGCGTCCTTGGAAAAAGGAGATGGATAACCTGTTTGCCCCATCAGATAGGCGATCGTTTTGGCTTTTGAGAGGGACCTGGAAATAGTTCTCTGTCAGATACCTCACGCGCTGGTCGTGGCCAAACCGCATATGTCGATTCTCTCAGACTTGCCTGGCTCCTCCAGCTCACCCCGCTTATAAGAGGCAATTCCTTTTTTATTTTTTATTTTTTATTATTTTATATATATCTTACTGTTGGCTTGTCGCATTCTGCCAAGTGACGACAACTGCATTTCCCTTGCAACAGTTATTCCAAAAGAACTTACCTCGCGTTGATTTTGAAAGAAAGCTCTATCTTCTCGGACTGGGTGTTTTGTTTCCAGTTTTGTACCCTCGAAGCCCCTTCCGCTGTCCTTGATGATTGAACATGGCAGATATGGCTGGCTGTCTGCCGACCACTAGACTACATCCCTTCGTTCAAAAATGCGACAAATCCTCAGATATATAAACCGGAATCAGATCTAGACAAAGATCCGGACGCGGCCGTACACCCAAACCTATTGAGAAAGGCCACAAAGGCTTAACCCTGACAACCCTCTCACCTCTGCGTAAGTCTCCCCCCCTCTAAGGCTATCCAGACCTATAGGTTCCCCCCCGACCTATAGTCCGGATAGCGACAAGATCTCAGTTTACAATTGCTAACTACATCATTACAGGATGCTCACAGCTATACTTCATTCCATGCACATACAACACCTATCTATCCAGAGCAAGCATTCTCAGGGGGAGAGGGACACGGCCATCGCCCGCTTCAACGTACCCGCCATACCCGTCAGTGCATTAGTGACCTCTCTGCAGCTGGCTTTATTCGGCACAAACCTCCATTGGGCCTGCCATACTGGCATTATCGTCAAGGAGCCTCAAGACAACAGCCAACACCAAAAGGAATATGGGCAGTGGGGAATTCCCCGCCGAGGTTCTTGTTAGACTCGCAAGCCAGGCAGAGGATGAATCTGACGAGGGCCAGGAGTCAGGGGGTTCCGAGGGGTCGACGACTGGACGGCGCGTAGGTTGGAACCAGCCCTGCAGATGACCACCAGCTTATCAGAAAGAGTCCGGCTCGGGCAGCCAGTCGAATCGATAATGCCACAGACCCCATTCCCCTTTAGAAGGAGAACCCTTCTATGATCGATTATGCAAAGGAGTCCCAGGCCCCTTCAACTTTCTACTTCCTGCCAGTCTCCATTGAGAAGTATATATTATACACGGACAATGCAGTCAGCGGATGGCCAAGATCTTGATCGCGCTATCCACAATCGACGCGTTAACCCCCACCCAGAGCCGATAGTGTCCGACAATCAGAGCCATGTGTGAGTTCAGAAAGCTTGTATCTTATCGCTTCATGGCTCCAGAGCATTCGTTTCAAGTCTTTTTTGTCGCAGAGCGTTTGTTTGAGAATCTCGGAGTGGTCGAGGATGGAGAAGTAGATGCGGCCTAGCTTAAGGTAAGATTAGGCCAGGATGTCCTAAACCATGATACTCGCATGTCGAACCAGTCAGTGCCTTCGAGTTGCGAGGCGTCAATGGAAAGACATCTCGGCGATAACTATATATAGTACCCACGAGAAACCCAGAGCAAGACCGGCGCTTGGTACTTTGTGCTCCATTAACTATGGAAACATGTCTCATGTCTAGGACAATGTATTGAAATCCCACCCAGCTGTTTCTTATTCTGAGAGCTACTGAGGCGGCCGTTCGCGATGCTATAATCACGAATGAAGGCATGGTGGCATCATTTTATGAGAAGATGCCAGATGAACACCACATTTGTAACCAGAGTGTGAAACTTGTCGCTGTCTTACAGGCCATCGGAACGACTTTGACCTGAAAGCTTTCCGCTATCGCCATTGATAAGCTTAATTGCCTGGTAGTCTACTCTACCAGCGATGATACTTGGTACTATATTATACTGCCACATATCGACAACCGCGGTGGATATAGGTCCATTTCGTGATATTCTGGTTCATCTCATACAGGGTTTGATCCTGGGACGTCCCAAGTCGGTTCTCGAGCTCCGCCATATAAGGAGCATATCTGTACAGTCAAAACAAGCCCCGAAAGAGCAGTAGATCTGACTGGTTTTGTCATGACACAAGTGGGACGGGGCCGGTCTGTTGTCCCAGTTGTAGGGCCTCCATGTACCATCGCTCCTGCCGACAGATACACTTAGAACTCAGTCTTGCAGGCATTCTTGACCTTAGGACGAGCTTGAGTTCAGCCAAAAGTCTACCTTTTTATGACGAACCACAATGTTGCCTTGGCTGAGCACTATTAATTATATATATATATGCACTCGACAGAAGGCCTCGCAAAAGCGTGAAACAGCTGAGTTCTGTATAGGCGAGCACAGGAATGATATACATTCGACTTGTTGGACTTTCTGGAGATATTGAAAGGGGGGTCTAGATCTTGAAGAAAAGTCAGAACCAGATGACCGAAAGAAGCTGCTCAAATTCTGGCATTCAAATGGCCAACAAGGTTTTGACACCATTGATAGTGAATACAATGCCGAAGAATCTTGCTCAAACTCTCACGAACTTCACCGTCAGGTGTGGGAGGTTGCTATCATAAACCGCCGGACAGGGGATGTCATTATTGACACCCTGGCCATTCACCCAAGGCCAAATCAACAACCAGCATGTCAAACCGAAAGTCCAGAGAGGCGATGGTACCAAAGTAGCCAGTCACCAACCACGAATTTATCCACAACTTCCGACATAAGTCCCTCGGAATCCGCGCTGCAAGGAGCGAAGGTATCTCAAGACCATCAGAAGACATGGGGAGGAAAGCCATGATGCCCATACCATTAGACATGGCAAGGACATAGGTTAAGTCCTTAAATGGGGGCGTGATGATCGACATCACCCAAGCCCTTCATGGTGGCTTTCGATCCTTTGCCCTCCTTGCAGAAGCTTCTTGCTCAGACCCGACGTTACATAGACACTGACCCTGAATATTAATAAAGAAGGAATATTTCACAACCTTCAGACCTACTCGCAATGTCCTTTTAACCAAATACACATGTCTTGCCATATCCATAATTCCGTGGAACTCAACACAGCCATGACCCAGAGGATATATATATATGTTTGTGCGAACCGTGTACAAAAGAGAGATGTTCGAGGGAACCACAAGAATGTTCGAGGTTGAAGTCACATAGATCATTCTCCCCTACATGAATGAAAACGAAACGAAGTCCCGGGGCGCGAGGGTGTGGTTAATCGGATAGAACAATGGAGCGACACGAACTTCGGCCAGATTTATATACTATTTGACTTCTCCCACCCAAAATGGGTTAAGCACGCAAGCATGTGTGTTTCTACTGGTTTCCCCGATCATGCATAAGCCAATCGCCGTGGGATGGAAGCCAAGCCCCAACGTGCATTTCGCATTTCAACAACACGAACAAGACAAGATAAAGACGTGGACAAAGGGGTTGAAGTTAAAAACACTGTCCTTTCGGCTACAACGTGATATCACCTTACTCTAGTATCCATGCCAGGAACCAAGATAGTCTGGCCAGACGGGGTGGAGAGGTTGCGCGCCATAATGGCCAGGCAAAATGATGCGCATGGCTCCTAGAAGGAGCCAGAGGCAGCGCCTGTAACGAACGCGTGCAACGACATGACCGAGAGACTGGAAGATTGCAAGCTGACGTTCTGGATCTACTATGCATTGGTGGACTGCGGAACCAAGCCAACGAAAACTCGGGCAGCCCCTCGAAAGCATAATAGAGAGACGATTATTCCTGAATGCACACATCTGGGTTTGGTCGCTCTCCCTGGAGAGAGATACGATGAGACTTCCTACTTGGCCTGGGTAATGTGCCCTTGAACATTGGTTTCTGCTTGGTCTGGATTGATTCTCCTCAATATTCTCCACGATCTATTTCCAGATATTCCTGCCAGCATGCTGATTGATCTCGACCTGTCGAGAGACCTTGATGTCGAGGAAGACCTCGGTTTGATTGGTACACCGGTTTTCCAGGCCATCGACCTCCTTCGGGAGCCAGATGGTTGGAAGTTACATACATATCGCCACGAACTACGATCTGAAGATGACAAAAAGATACAACAGGGACGGTATCTCCTAAGAAATAGTCGAAGATATTAAGGACAGGGGAAACGCTTTCTACCCAACACCAAATTGCCTTGAACGACGAATGAGATGGCGTGAGACTCTATCGCATTGTCGGTATATACTATATTATATTACTTTCAGCGAAACCGTAGTGCTGCCACTGAGTTGCATGCGCGGTTGTAAAAGATGAAAGCAGAGTGATTAGCCCGAAGAAACCAAGTTCAGAATCATCCAGGATGGCTCAGCACAATTTCCGTGTTTGCTCAGTCGATCTCAACTCACATCTGTATATATCTGCCGCAGCTAGCAGTACTATCATTCATTGAGTGTTCAACGCAACCTTTATCATATACGACGAAGATGCCGTGGATCGAGAGTTGATCGCAATGGTTATAGGGGTCCTCTTCAACCCAAAGTACTCTCTAGTCACTGGTGATGTTGACCAGTGGAAGGCGTGTCTAGCTATTGGAGATGAAGCACCAGTTCTTAACCCTAACCACGGTGCAACAACCCAGACTGAAGGCCATCAGTCCGCCTTCTACCTCCATGCCAGCGACACAGGGCCTGAGATACCTGCAGCAATCCAGGCACTATATAACAACCCTAAATTTATCGGTAAAGGAACCTTCAATATCGAATAACATAGCGAATGGCGCTTGCTGGACACACCCACACATCAAACCTGACAGTTGATCAAGTAGCTGGAGCTCACGGCAAATCTCGACCACCAACGCTTAGAAGACTAGTGGTTCCGTGAAGTCTCTATAAGAAGATCATCACCAGGATGACCTCCCTGAATACCGGTCTCGGGCGGCCCGAGTGGTACTGTCGAGATGTGAAGGCTCAGCCAACCCGCTATAGCCTATCTCATTACTGGAGTCTTTTGTACAATAACAAAGCTCCATCAAAAGAGCTCCCTGGTCTATTTAAACGTTGAAAAGGAATACCTCAGTATATTAAATGAAGGAGGCGCTGAGACGAGGGAGTCTTTTGTCGCTATTTATCGAGTAGCGGCCAGAGTCCCAGCTAAACTTCGATTCATCTACGATCTCCAAATCTCACCGAGAAGAAACAATACAAATGAGAAAGCAATATTTGGAACCGTATTCATAAGAATCTACGGTAAAACAATGAGCCTATATACCTATAGAGGAAAGGGAGATGACACAGGCTCTTGAAGATGGCCTAGACATTCTGGTGGTCCCTTTGCGGGAGCTATTGCGATTTAGGAGATACCACCCATCCCATCTTACATGTCGTGCCCAGCTGTTTATTAGATTGGCCAACTCAAATAAATCCATGATTCAATGGCTTTCCCAAGTTTCAAATGAGACTACAAGAGCGCTAGATCCATTAAGCTCGACTAGGAAATGGCTGAGGCGGAACAGAGTGGGAGAGCGTACGGATGATGTGAGAAAAGTAAGATGCCACAAAGTTCAAAGCACAAGCAGAATAGAACAACAAAAACATGACTTAGATAGCAATAAAAAAGACTATTAAAAAGAAGAGACACAAGCTGAGACCCAATGTGACCTTAATAACAAGGATATTCCCTCCCGAGTCCCGATGCAACGGCTCGCTAGTTACCCCTCGCGCCGCTACTGCTACCGTCCCGCCCCCGATATCGCCGGCCGGGGGGCCGGAAGCTGGACCCTTGTCAAGCCGGGCTGAAAGTGATCCAGTGATCCTCAAGTGTTCAGGATCAGGATCAGGATCAGGATCAGGGGGCGCGCCAGTTTAAAGTATCGGTGAGTCAATGTCTCTCCCGCAACTTATTGTTTGCTTGAGACGCACACACGTATGCAAGGTTGCACAGGTCCTACTGTACAGTGTTTTAGGTGACGGGCGCCAGCGTAGTTACGTGTTGCTTTCTAAATTGTGTTGGGGGGCACACATTGTCTTATCTCGCTCCCTCTTTTTTCCCACTACTCACTTCGTACCTTGCTCTGTAAACCTTCATTCTTCTCCCTAATTGTCTTGTTCTTCTTTTCTTTGCACATTTTGTGATGATGTATTCTGACTCTTCGTTGTCGAGTGGTGTTGGTTGTAGGGGATGTGCGAAGATATTGGAGAATGAGAAGAGATATGCTGAAGAGTTGCTGGCAATATCAGATGATGGTAAGTCTTGCTCTTAATATTTTGGGTCATCTTGGACAGTTCAGCTAGTCCCTTCTGTCTCGTTCATCCTCTTCTCGTGTCCTCCCATTGTGCTATACCGATATTTGATAGCGCCAAAAGTCTATCGTGACCAAGTGGTCTTTTGTATTTTATTTCATTCAATCTTGAAACATCGTCTTCATGATCTCAATGCTCTCATCTCATCTCATCTCATCGCGCGTCTGATAAGTGTTCATTACACTCAATCGCCGACTTACAAGTAACGATTCCCCGAAAGGCTAGCGCCGATTTACGGGGACCCGGAGCATGTGGCGCCTGAGTTACAAGGCTGGCTTAGTGGCGCAGTCTTTATCTGTCAGCCAATTGATGTCTCTCTATATGACATAAGGCTGTGGCGCAGTACCTATCATCAACCAGCAATTGAGACATTCAACATTGTTCAACAGTCGAAAAGTGTCCAATTGCGAATACTCAACCGAAAATGACACAATTCAACCAAGCGGTCTGATTTTGGGCTTGTTACAGGGTCTGTTCAATTTCGTGGAGTTTTACAAGGTTGAATAGGGGAAATCCGTGTTAGTTACCGGTTGCGCAATCGCGTCATTCGAGCTGAATTTCTGAGCGGTCTCGGCGTTGGAGCTGTGCTCGAGCCTCGCTGACTCTTGTTCTATCCCGCTTATTCACAACACCATACATAGTCGTATCACAAGTGGTGATATTCAAGATTGTATGTGTCTATTCTTCACGTCTTGTCTTTTCATACTCAGCGTCATTGCTTGATCGAGTCTGCGATCCATTCATTGCCTCCCCCGAGACCCTTGGCTGCCCCTCCTTCACTATCGTCCACCGCTGCTCCGACCATCAAACTAACAACTAGTTTCCATAGATACCCTCACGATGACTTCACGGACGGTATCTCCCACGATGTCACCAGGCCCTGGGTCTCCAATCCTCTCACCACTCGAAGCCGTTGAAGACCCTGCCACAAGCCCCGACCTCGTCCACTCTTTATCCCATACGAGTACCGTCCTCGCTCTCGCCGTTAGCCCACAGCACGAGACGATATACGCTGGTACACAAGATGGAGAAATCGTAGCTTGGTCCCTCGACACATTCCGCCAAATCCGCCGTGTCCAGGCACACAAACGCAGTGTTCTCTCGCTATCGTTATCACCTGATGCATCCCTCTTGTTCTCGAGCGCTGGAGATCCCATTATCAATGTTTGGGACCCCAATAACTTGACCCGGCTTTACGAAATTTACGGTTCCTACGACGTCGGCGATATTTTCTGTACTGCATACAGTCCCCAGCACGAAACACTCTACATTGGTGCCCAAAATGCAACCATTCAATGGGTTGGACTCAATGACGTTACAGCTCGCGTGTCTCCCGAATCACAACAGCATCCCGATAGACGAAACCATCGCTTCTTTGACTCCAAGGCTGTTGGTGGTACGAGCACGCCACGACGCAACGACGACCGATGGGGATTAATTCCCAAAGCACATACTGTTCTTGAGATGCACTCGGGCTGCGTTCGGAACTTTGCCCACTATGGTTATGTATACTGCATGCTCATGGCCAAGGGTCCAACTGTAGATGTTGGTACCGAGGATGATGTCTTGATCTCCGGTGCAGGTGATGGAACCATCAAACTATGGAGTCTTGGACACCAAGTTGAGGATGATGAGGAGCTCAGTGGTGGAATCCAAGAAATTATGACACTGGGTAATGATGATGGCGAGTCTGTTCTGTCAATGGCACTTGACAGTTCATTCTTGTATGCTGGTAAGCTTGACGGTATTGTTGAGCTTTGGGATCTTGATACAGCTCAGAGATTGAGAGTCATCAAGGCACACGACTGCGATATCATGTCGATACAGATGGGTTGGGGGTATTTGTGGACTGCCGCAACTAATGGTTGGGCCAGCGTGAGCCTCCATTCCCCAAAACGATCCATCATCTTACTAATTCTTCGCAGAAATACAGCACCACTCACTACGGCAAATACCAACATGCTTCATCTGGAGCTGTTCCTCAAAAATACCAGTGTCTCTTCCGATGGGAGGCCCACAAGGGCAAGGTCCTTGCATCGGCGGTGACCAACTACAAGAACAAGCAATATTTTATCACTGGTGCCAACGACGACAACATCTCTATCTGGTCCATCGATACTGAGAAATGTAATACCAATGAGAAGGAAAAGTCTCAGGCTTCAGACAACCTCTTACTATCATCACTGCGAGATTTTGTCTCGTACAAGACAGTCTCCTCGCGCCCCGAGTTTGCAGAGGACTGTCGCAAAGGAGCTACTTATCTTGGTGCTCTATTCAAACGCCTGGGCGGTCATGTCGAATTGATCAGCACTGAAAAGCACCATAACCCAGTTGTCTACGCCCTATTTTCGGCCAAGAAGGAAGCTGCTGAGAAGAGAAAGCGAATTCTTTTCTACGGTCATTATGATGTAGTGCCTGCGGACAGCCGTAAAGGCAAATGGGAGACAGATCCATTCACCATGCAAGGAACCAACGGTTACCTATACGGTCGTGGTGTCAGTGACAACAAGGGTCCTACTATTGCTGCACTATACGCAGTGACTGATCTGATGGAAAACCAACAACTAGAAAATGATGTCATCTTCCTAATTGAAGGAGAGGAAGAGTTTGGATCTCTCGGCTTTGAGGAAGCTGTCAAGAAGAACAAGGAGTTGATCGGTGAAGTCGACTATATTCTCCTTGCAAACAGTTACTGGCTCGATGATGAGGTTCCATGCTTGACATATGGTCTACGTGGTGTTTTGCATACAACAGTCTGCGTTGATGCACCTCGTCCAGACATTCACTCGGGTGTTGACGGCTCCTACATGATGAATGAGCCTCTATCAGATCTAACACAAATTCTTGGCAAACTCAAGGGACCTGGCAACCGGGTACAGATCCCCGGCTTCTACGATGGAATCCTTCCAGTATCGCCTGAAGAGGAAACGCGCTACGATGATATCGCTCAAATTCTGATCCGCAGCAACCCCGAAAAGGGTCCAGAAGAGAGGCTCAAGCAATCGCTTATGGCAAGGTGGCGCGAGCCCAATCTGACACTCCACCGATACAAGGTTTCTGGTCCTGATGGCAGTCTAGTCAGCAGTCACGCCAGTTCCCACATCAGTGTCCGTATGGTGCCAGGACAGGAAGTGGAGAGCGTGATTGAGGGACTCATCAAGTTCCTGGAGAATGAGTTTTCACAACTTGAATCGCAGAACAGACTCACCATCAACGTGGATAACAGAGCTGAACCATGGCTTGGAGATCCTACAAATGCCATCTTCCAAACACTGGAGAAGGCCATTCTAGAGACATGGGAGGATTGCTTCGAAACATCAGCCTCATCAGGAGAAGCTACACCAGAGACGGATAAGACAGAAAAGTCCAAGGAGGAAGAGGTTCTCTCAGTCAAGACCAAATCAGGCAAACCTCGTAAGCCTCTTTACATCCGCGAGGGTGGATCCATCCCAGCTATCAGATTTTTGGAGAAAGAGTTTGGCGCACCAGCCGCTCACCTGCCATGTGGTCAATCGAGTGACTCTGCTCATCTGGACAACGAGCGAATCTGCCTGTTGAATCTGTTGAAGGCGCGTGAGATTTTCGCTAAAGTGTTCAGCCGGTTGTAGGACCAGTAAGACGGTAGGCGGAGCCGCTTAAAGGTGAGGTGAGATATTGAACTCGATGTATTTAAAAAAAATTGGAGAAATAGAAGAATGATACCCTTGTTAGCGGATATTTTACGCCTGAGATTCAGCACTACTGTATCATCGTGGCCTCACCTATAAAGTCTCCGCAAGGCTTATAGGTCATAACGCATTATAAAAACTATCTAGTTCTTACCCAAATTTCAGCGAACCCTAGGTATTCCATATCAGATGCTACCCTTGCGGTCTAACTTGGGTCTTCCAAGAGATAGGTAGAATGCCAACTCAGAGGACATGGCAAGGCTGACTTGGTCTTGGAGATCCGTACAGTAGACTCTATGCAACATAAGCTTTTAGCCAAGCCTTGATAAGAACAGAACAGGACTGCTCAATGTCTCGTAGGGCTAGCAAGGCCGTGACGGGATGATCAACTCAAATGATTGACGTTATTGCCACGAAGTAAGTTTATTGTCCATTCAGCAATAAAGACTGACAGAATCAATCTCGATTTATCTTGGTGTCTTCCTGATCAAACCACCAACCAAGCCATGCTAACACGGCCAATGGATACCCGGCAACCTGGCAAATAATCCTAAAATTAACCTGGACAGAACCAATCAGATTTAGCGACAGACGATCTGCTGCGCCATGGGGGCATGGGGCTGGGGGGAGGATTCACATTCACCCTCCCGCCTGATTTCTTGGATGGGTTTGGTGCTGACAGAAGGATCTTCGGCTGGAAATTAAATTAAAACAGCTCTTGGCTGGTTCAGTCGCACAATCACAGTGCCATTAATTCCGTCATAGTTTGTTTAGCTCCGATGAATATAGTCACTACCCTCCCCGTTTTTTTCCCTCCCTTCCCCCTGTTTTTTCTTTTTC